>JAMXBD010003480.1:0-118136 GCA_024138025.1 Combretum micranthum | reverse complement strand
ACTCCTGTTGATCAAAACTCAGTTGGCATCAACCAAGCCAACAAATCCAAAAATTCTTTCTAACTCCTAAATTCATAAAGTCTTAGGAAAATTATTAAAGATTACAAACATAAAAATCCAGGATTCTTTAAAACAAAATATGAATTTAACATTATTCAAAATTTGCAAAAGATCTAAAGGCTCTTTTCTCCAAATCATGTCGATCTATTTTCTCAAGAGGGTAGTCTAGACACTATCACCATCCCCATGATCAAAATACAGATCATACTAGAAAGATCATAAACTATGTCTTCATCACTGTATCTGAAAAAGAAGGAATGAGCGAAAACGCCCAGTACGCCAGTACAAACAAATGCATACGCACTCACAAATTTATATATATATTATATATATCAAATGCAACTTAATCTAACGTAAAAAATCTAATTGTTATCTTTATTAAGCAGCAAAATACACGTTTAGAACTACGGTACATTAGTCTGTCAGCCCTGAGGGATACCTAAACGTGTCAGTCCATCATACATAATACTAAGCTAAGAATGATACCTCAGTCACAAAGGGCTTCCATATCATGTACAAGGCGTACTTCACAACCAAGGAAACTCATCGGAGTAGCGCAATTTACATGATAATGAATAAGTAACAAGGCAAAGAGAATACTTATCTTAAAAATATAAACATAGTAAATTACATTTCTTAGGGACATATCCTCTATTGTCTTCAAGTCAAATAAATACACTTTTTTGAATTTCCAAAACACTAACATAGCATACATTACATATAAGGAACGTACAAAGTAACTCTTCTTATGTTCCCATTGCCTTCAAAAGTTTAATATCTTTCCATGACTTTCTTAATGTCATGATCTTCAATTTAAGCCATGGGTATACTGTTTCAACAAAATCTATGGGGGTATAGCTTATAACTAGCCACGGGTACACCATGGATTCAAACAGTTCATTTAAATTTTCAATATATGCTATGCATATTAATGCAACAAATCACGTGATTACACAAATATATATAGTTATCGAAAAACCATATAGAACGGATTTACCCTCTGTATCAAAGGTTAGGGAATTGGTGATGAAGATCCGCGACTTCTATGTGTCTCCGGTCTCCACCAAAGCGTTCGGTTGGCTCGACTCCAAACTAGAGTCGCATTCCTGAGCGATTTGGATTCTCTAGGAAGGAAACATGGCCGTATCTCATGATAATAGCCAATCCAACTTACGCGGTAGGAGTAGCAGCTTCTAAAGAGATGTGACTCAATGATGCTATGCATGAGCATTTTTTCTTAAGCCAAAACTTATTAAGGTTTATTAGGGAGCGATCAATCATTTTGGCAAAGCAATAAGCATCATATAAGTAAGCAAACAAACACTTAACAGGAAATTTGAAGTTGCGATATTCTTAATTCTTATTTTCACATAAGCATAGAATCACATATTCATATCCCGTATTCCCATACATATCTATTTTTTTTTATCTTTCCTCAGTATGCTAATGCCACTACTTACAAGCACAAGCAAAGTAACGAAATTAAGAGGAATAACTCGCTTGTCCATTTCGCGATCTTCTTAATCGTAGCAATTCTCAGGAAGGGTAATCTCGTATCCTTCATCACCTAGACAAAGAAATACCCAATATGAGTATTTCTTATAAATTCTACTTGAACTTTCTAATTCTATATCACTATGTTCGTCAAAATCGCATGGAATGAAATTCCAATTTAAAATGGTCATAACTTGCTCATTTTAACTCAAAATTTCGGATATAATATACCGTTTTCTACTATTCAAAAGATCTATCCATTTCTAAGGTTATTTTTTTATAAGGTTGTTTGGGTTCCGAAAACCATTGGGTACAGATTTAAAAACAAATATCTCTAGATTTTATGAAACAATTTTGCATCTCAACTTCATTAAAAAATCATTTAGTAAAGTATATTTATATATATATATATTATATGATTGTAAATCCTTGAGTATATAGATAAGCTCATTTATATGCAAAAATTCTAATGGTAGTGTCTCAACAATTTATTTCATAAAACAATTCATTTAAGTATTAAAACTTAACTTGACAAATTTCTTTTCAAGTATTTTGAGAAACTTTACATTTTCTAAGTTATTATAAATGAGTATATTCTTTTTTATTTTCCTCATTTCTTTTCTAAAACAAGAAATTTTCCTTTAACTTTGGTCTTTTATAATTTTTTACTTCTAGTGATAAAAGATCAAAGTTATCAAAGTTTATTAAGTTGTTGATAACCTATTTATAAATTTGCATTTAGAATGATTTTAGAAAATGAGTTTTTTCCTTCTTATATTTCTTATTTAAAATATAAGTTCTTGTTTCTAAAACTTGGTCTTTTATTTCTTCTATAATTTTTACTTGAAAAGAATCCTCTTTATTGATAAATTCCTTTGTTTTTTTTCTATCATATTTATATTCTCTGAAAATAGTTCCTTCTTTAGAAACTTGAAAAATCATTATTTTTTAAGTGGGTTTATAACTTTATGGGTTGATTTTATCTTAACTTTGAGAACTAGTTTGATTCTTGATTTTGTTATAGAGTTTGAAAGAGTTAATTTTAACTTTTAGTGAAAACTTTCAATACAACAAATTATTTTCCTAAAATTAGGTTACATATTATGAAAAGAAAGTGTTTATTTCTTGTATTTCTTGGTAAACTATTTTAGGAAAAACTTTGGGAAAACTTGTATTATTCCATTTTCTATGTTGTTGGTAATAACTCCATTTATAAAAAGTTATATAATAGAAAATTTAGTTTCAAATTCTTTTAAGTAAGATTCTACTTTTAAATTAGTTGAGACAATTTCATTATGTAAATGCATGTTTATGAGCATGTAAAATAAATAAAATATGAGAAAGATACTAGAAGCAAATAATAACAAGCAAATAATAAAATATTAAATATTGGGAACCTTAACTTCATCAAGGTATCCGGTCAAGTATTGGAAGCCTTAGCTTCATCAAGCTTCACAGGATAAGAATAGATAGTCCAAAAAGAATAAGGAAATAAAGAAAAGGTGTTTTGACTTGATATGGACAAGTCTAAGACTAGAAAGACTAGTCTTAATAGCATGAAATAAATAAATTGCAAAACATGAAACAAATAAATAACAAGTGAGCTTATATGCTTAAAGATTATTTATAAATACATAATATATTTAGTTAGATATGAAAGAAGTTAGCATAATTATAATAATAATCAACATTATATGAACATAATAACAACATAATAAAATTTGAATTTTATGTACAAGAACAAAGCATGAACATGTTGTTGCTTTTACTATCATATGAGTTTCAAAATAACACCATAGTCATGTTAAGTTATATAACATGGGTAAATAAATGGTTGGAAGAAGTTTACCTAAGTGTTTATGTAGTATGAAGATGGTAGATGAATGAGGTATTATGTGGGTAGTGATATGTGGTAGATAGTTTGTGTATAAAGAATGATTTTTGTGAGAATTGGTTTAAGAGTGTTTTGGTTAGAGAGAAATTTTGTGGAGAGTGTTTGTGTAGTGAATTTGAGAGAGTTTTGATAATAAATGAGTTGTGTAAAAGAATGAAGGAGGAATGGGTATTTATAGAATTTTGGAGTGAAAATTAGATGTAATTAAATTAATTAGAAAAGAAAATAATTGAGAGTGAAGAGAGAGAGAAGGTGGACGGCAATGGGAAAGAAGGAGAGAGAAAATTGATTAAAAATTAATTTTAGAAGAAAAGTGTAAGAGAAGTTTAGTAATATATGGTGTAGAATTTTTATGGGAAAAGAAAATTATAAGAAATAGGTATGTAGGTGTAAGAATAGGTAGTAAGAAAAGTAGAGATAGGAAATAGTAATAAATAGTAAAAAAGTACTATGAATAGTAAGCTAGACAATTAAAATACCGATAGTAATAAAAAAACACGAATAAATGTGATATCTGTAATTTTTAACTACCGAAAAATTCTAAAACTAATATTTTGAAAACCTTATATTTTTACGAGTCTATTGGTATTAACGGAATATTTTTTCGTCCGGTGTACTAGGGCATGGTTTTTGAAACTGATCTGTTCGGATCTAAAAGATATTTAGAAATTTGTGAATATGATATTTTTAAGCTTTCTATATTTATTACGAAATTTTCAACAATTATTTCTATTTCGTTATTTAGAGTTTAAGAGCATGGGATTGCCAGATCTTAAACATTAGGGTTTGTTGAGTTATTCGTATGATTTAAAATTTTAGAGTGTTGTCCGTATTATATTTTTAGTTCAAGTCTATGGTTTATTTTATTTATTTGCAATTATTTATTTTTCAATTCCCGGGATCGTTTAACCTAGTTTAGGGTTATGGGTTGACTCAGTGTGATTTTGGTGAAAATTGAGATTTTTTATTCTAAAATGCACGAAGGATTTAAGATCTTAGTATTTCGTTGTAGTGTTATTTGGATATATCGTTTGATTTGGTGTAGGAATCAGATAGATGATTTGATTGGTGTACGGATGCTAAATCAACGATTGTTGGATTGTCTATTTTGTTTTGAGTGTACTCTTTTTCTCAAGATTAAGAATTCTCGTGTTTAACCTTATTTAGAATTTAGTTTTAACTTGGATCGATTTTTAGGGTTTTGGTTTTTGGTATTAGACTTCTACAATTATTTTCTGAAAATTATGAAAATTTTAGGGGTTTACAAGTCCCAAACTGGAGTAACTCAGACCATGAGAAATCAACCATCTCTTTGAAAATAGATAATTATATACATATATTGGTGAATGAGTACTCCTTGAACATCCGCAGTCATACTGCCAAATCACCTAAATCTATTGGAATCATCTTTAAGTGCAGCTCCACCAGGGACAACGCCACACAAAGATCATCAGGGTGCTCACATAGTATCAGTATCTGCCAGGTCTTTTGGTCATAGCCACACATACCCAGCAGATAATTAATTAGCCAAATAAATTTTATTCATTATTCATTTGTTCCTACAACAAAGCATATAGAAACTAATCTGTAAACACATACAAGAAATAAGGAAAGGTCATACCTTTTCAATTTCAGGAACAAATCTCCAAAACTACAATCTCCCTTAACAACAACCCACAATCTCCAAACCTCTTGATAATATAATAAGAACAAAATTAATTAAAAACTTCAACATGAAAACAAAATCTAACATATCTAATTTCTCCAACACCCTAACCTTTTAAGGAAACTCCAAAATAACACATTCTTCCTCGAAATTCTAATAAAATAGATCTCACTCCAAAAAACCTAATTTTGCAAATCATAAAAAACAATCATGTATCATCAAAATTACATCTTATGATAGATCTAGGTTTGTGAAGATAAACTTACCGTGATTAGATCCTTAAACCCCTTGCTAATCACCAAAAGATCAAATAATGCACAGAACTAGGGTTTGCTTAACAAAAACTTCCTCAAAATGAAAAGAGAGATGAGGAAAACGATCATCAATTATTGTAATCTTAATGGATCTTGTTTAGATTTGCTTACCCAATCCAAAATTTTGATCTCCTCTAACTCCAATGGACATTATCAGACTTGTAGAAAGGATTTCTAGGTTAGGAATGATTTTGGAGAAGGGGGAAGCTAGTTTATATAGAAGAAAGGAATAATGTTAATAATGCCTCTTGATCTTTAGTAATGTCTCTTATCTTTAGTAAAGTCTTTTTATTTTTAATAATGACTTTTTCATCTTTAATAACGTCTCTTTGTCTTTAATAATGACATTCTTCATCTTTAATAACGTTTCTTTATCTTTAATGATGTCTCTTCATCTTTAATAATGTCTCTTCATCTTTAATAAATGACGTCTCTTCATCTTCATTTAGCATCTGATAACCGATAAAAAAAAAAACCGACAAAAATTAATTAAGCATTAGGGTTGACCATAAAAACCTCTTTTTATATCAAATGACAACTTTGCCCTTATATAAAAATATTTATTTATATATTACAATTTCTTTAACTATATTTGGCTTGATATAATATACCGGACATGCATAGTATTTGTCAAGTCACATTTGTAGAAGGCTACTTCTCCTACGTGAAAGACTAGAAGGGACTACAAATCGTACAAAATGTGCACATGTGTGGACCTCACTCTAGCATGGGGTGCTAAAAATGTCTAGAAATATGGTCTCATGGAGGAGCTACATTAGCATCTTTCACTATGGGTGGGTGCCCAAAGACTAGCAATAAGGCCATGGAGACCTTTTGATCAATTCCCAACTCTTGTCACGAAGGGTGTAAATCCATTCTATATATGGTTTCTGAGTGACCATATATATTATTTTGTCTCACGTGCTTCATGCATTGGTATTGCATGTGTGATTAACATGCTTGCTTGTTTATGGTTGATGAGTAGTATGGAAAGGTTTTCTCACTAAGTTGTAGTTAGCTTAACACCCTATAGATATATATATATATATATTTATATAGGAATGTCTATGGCTATATCTAAGGAATAGCATACCACAAATACTGACTTTTGGCCTCGAACCTTCCAATTCTTCGCTTAGGAGTAGTAGCTTTCAACATATGACTTAACAGATGCAATGCATGTCCATTTAATTTATATCAAAGCCGAGTATGATTAAATTATACTTAAGGACAATCAAATAACATCATACACACATAAGCAATATGTAATATTAATGATATACTTACACAATCATTTGTGGGTTTCGATATGCTTAGCATTCATTATCATACATACATAAGAACGTATACATATGAACCCATACTGTCACGCCCCAAGGGGTACCCTAAATGTAACAGTCCGCCACACTCAATATTAAAGCTTAAGTATGACAACCTTAGCCACTCCCAAAAGCTTTTATATTAAGTATAAGGCGTGCTCTTACAAATTTAGAGGACCATACATGGAATTATGAAGCTTAAGAATATATAATAACATGTTAAGAAAAGAGTATTCATAATATTCTTTTATTCTTAATAACGATCTCACAAACTTAGGGACATTTCCCCTTATTCACTAATCTATTACAAGAATATTTGTACATCTTATCCAATACTACACTTCATCTAGGAATTCCTTATTCAAAAGAAAATACCTGACTGTAGGGTCCTTGTGGCCTCAACCACAGATAAGGGAACTACAAAAGATATCTATAGGGGTATAAGCTAATAGGCTTAGTGAGAATTATTTCCATAAATAACTTCTTGTAACAAAATTTCAAACAAGTTGTTTAATCAAACAAATGGAAAGCAACATACACATGGGCAAACAAAGCATTTAGTTTTCCGGAAACTATATGTTGAATGGATTTATGCCCTCCATTCGGGGTTTGGTGATACATAACCTCAAAACAAGTAGTTTTTAAAAAGATTTATGCTTTCGACCAATATTACCAAGCACATGAAGTCTATTTAAATTGAGCCTTGCTTTCGGATCTTCCGCCAAGCATTTCCTTAATGTCGCCAAGCAAACGCTTTTGGTCACTCCGCCAAGTGTTGCTTTCGACCCGAGCTACAATCCTTTCTCACCCAAGGATAATAACCCAATGCAATGTGACTCACTTCATGATATGCATGAATCCATTTATTTATGATATCATAACATTATTATTTCCAGATTTAAGGTGATCAAGGAATTTCATACAAATCAAGTGTTTATTGAAACAAACATTAAATCAATTCTGGCCTCAATAATCTTAGGATTCTTTCAAAGAATTACTTTTACAAACATATCCATTTGTCTTTTCTTAATTCTAATGCAACTAAATTACAAGCACAAACAAGTAAAGCATTTTAAGGAAATAAACTCACGATGCCATGATGACGATTTCTCTAGCGGATGAGTCGCTCACACACTCCACTTAATCGAAATAGTATTCAGGATATAGGTATTCTTCCTCGGAATTACCTAATAAAAAAAAAATACCTAAGATGAGTATTTCTTGATGATTTTCTTGAATTTTGACAAAACAATGTCATGAGAATGTTAAAGTTCGTATTATGGAGAATTCCATTTTAAAATAGCCATAACTTGGTCATTTTAACTCGGAATTGTGCATATAATATATCGATTTCTACCTATTCGAAAAGATCTACCCATTTCTAAAACTATTTTTATCAAACAAGGTCACATAGGCTCCAAAAAAGTGGCGACAAAATTCACCACGAATTTTCCAACTAAAAATAATTTTGGTTCAAATATTAAATCATTTAAAATTTGTTTGATAAATACTTAGTTATCTAGATCGTTGAAAAAAATTTCTTGTTATAGCTACTTAGCTCATATTTATTCATGCTTAAGTGTTTGTTGTCCATTTATGTTCCTTAAGTAAAACAATGTCAAATTAAAGGTTTAGAAAACTATAATTTACAAGAAATTTATTTTTGTAGATCTTTTAAATGAATACTTTGCTTTTCAAAGAATCACTTCTTATTTGACTCATTACTTTTCCTAGATGACCTTTTTCGAAATGTAATTTTCTTCTTTCTTAAATTCTCTTCATTTGGTATTATGTTTCCTATTTATTTTCTATACAATTTTTCTTTGTCCATTTGTTTGAAAAGATATTTATTTGAAAATTTCTTATCTTTTCCTCAAGTTATGTTTTTCACAGAAATCATTTTTGTACCGAAAATCATTTTCTTTTGAAAAACAAAGTGAGATAATAAATGATTTAAAAAGTTTTTCATAATAAAAGTAGTTTCTAAAATTGTAGTGGGTTCTTTTGTAACTTGAAAAGAATGACTTTATTTTTGTTAAATCATAGATTTTATACTTCACATAAACTTATCTCTAAGTGGTAAAATCTCCTTTTGTCAATTATTTTTAGAACTCGAAATTTTGGACAACAATCTAAATGATCATGATTTATGAGAAATAATAGCAAACAAAAATAACATAAATATTAAAGTCAAGTATTGGGAGTCTTAGCTTCTTTAAGGCTCTTGGGACTAAGAAATAGACTAGTCCCAAAAGAAAAAAATAAAATGAAAGAAAAAAAATTTTGTTTTGACTTGATGAGGACAAGTCTAAGACTAGAGACTAGTCTCAAACTAACAAGGAATAAATAAAATTGCAATGGAATAAATAAATAAATTGCATTGCATAAAAATAAATAAATTGCAAGTGAGCTTATATGCTCTAAAGAGTATGTATATATATATATATAGATAATAATACGTAGATATAATAACAATAATATGAACAAAATAACAACATAAACATAAATAGATTTTCATGAACAAGAACAATACATGAACATAGTGTAGCTTCCATAACACTTAGTCTTTGGAAACTCACACCATGGTCATGTAAAGTTACATGACATGGGAAGAAGAAAACAATAGGAAAAGTTTACCTAAAGAAGCATTTGGTAGTGTTTTGCGGTTATGGGTTTTGTTGTAAGTAGAAAGTGGTTTTGTGATTATTTTGAGAGAGTTTTGGAAAGATATTTGGAGAGAGTTTTGAGAAGAAAATTTGAGAGAGTTTTTGTAGAGAATTTGTAAGTAGTAAATGTGTGAAAGAGGTGAAAGAGGAGGGGGTATTTATAGGAAAATGTGGAGTGATTTTTGAGTGATTTAAATAAAGATAAAACAAAACAAATTGAGAGGGCATGAGGGGGAGGGGGCGCCAGCCATAGAGAGTAGAGGAGGGAGGGAAGAGTATATTTTGTATTTTGTGGATTAAATGAAGTAATAAGTAAGGTAGATGTGAAATAAAGTTATGGGAAAGGTAAAAAGTAAATGTTATAGGTTATGGTGTTTGTAAGAGTAGGTGTAAGAAAAAGTAGAGATAAAAGAATAGTGTAGAATGGTAGTGAATAGTATGATGTAAAATAGATATGACTAATAAAGTACCGGTAGTAAGAAAATACGTGTATAATTGAGATATCTGTTATTTTTACTTACAAAAAAATTATAAAACTGATATTTTTGAAAACCTTATATTTTTACGAGTTTAATGGTATATTTGGAATATTTTTACTATTTCGAGCCTCGAGATACGTTTTTCAAGAACCGTGTCCGATCGGGTTCAAGACGATTTGCGGTTTTACTAATATGATTTTTTTAAGCTTCCTTAGGTAATTACGCACTATTCTACATTCTAAACTCTTACTTACTTTCTCCGAGTTGCTTATTCGGGATTGTCGAACTTAAGCTAGTACGTCTAACTAAGGTTTTTTTGACTTACAGTTCCGGTTGACTTTCATATTAGGGTTTTAAGCTAAACTGATTCAAAAAAAAAATTTGGGGGTTTACACATACCCCATACATGTTCATTTTATCTTGTACTATTGATCTAGTGTAACCATCTACAATCACAAACAAGATAACAAAATCAAGAAGGAAAACTCACTCGTTCATATCATAAACTTCTTAGCCGTAGCAATCTTAAAAAAGGGAAATCTCATATTCCTCGTGACCTAGACAAAGGAAATACCCGGAATGAGTATTTCATGGAAGTTCTACTCAAACTTTCTAATTCTAATTTAGTTTTTTTTTATCAAAAATCGGATTATGTGAAACCCCAACTTAAAATGACCATAATTTGCTTGTTTTAACTATGAATTTCGCATATAAGATGTCGTTTTTCTACCTAATAAAAAGATCTATCTATTTCTAAGGGAATTTTGAACATTTGAAGTCATTCGGGCTCGAAAAAGGGTCGGTAAATCTCTAGCATGAATTTGGCCAAAAAAAAAAAAGCTATAGCACGAAAATTCCAGCCTCAATTTGTAATTTTTCTCAATTCTATTTCATCGAAAAATTCCATAGCAAAGATATAAATATATATATATATATATATAGTTTGAAAAATTCTTTTTAATATATACATAGTATCACGCCCCGAAGGGTATTCTAAATGTAGCAGTCCGCCGTACATAATGTTAAAGCCTAAGAATGACCACCCAAGTCACGCGGAGGCTTCCATACTATGTACAAGGCATCTAACATATAGAGGAGACACATCGGAATGATACATTTTATGTTGATATAACTTGAGTAAAAATGTAAAGGAATTTCAATTCACTATACTCCAGAAACAAATCATTATACTTCATATAAATCGTTATACTTCAAATACAAATCATTCAACTTCAATTACATTCATCCATAGACTTCCCTACATGAACTATTACAAGGCAAATCATAAAACTAGCAGATAACTTCAAACATTCTTATTCTTTGCCGAACTCCCGAAGTCATGTTCGGCTCCAACCATCTCGGTCCCCACTTTGCATTCTTGTGATAACCTGTTCATTTAAACAACTATTGGGGTATAAGCTACACTAGCTTAGTGAGAATTCCCTTAATTCCGTACCATAACAAGCAATGTTATAATCAACCATATGCTATGCATGAACAAACACATGAGCAAACAATTATGTATGGGTATCCGGAACCCACACACAGAACGGATTTACGCCCTCCGTATCTTGGGTTAGGAATGGTATTGAAGTCTACACGACCGCATCTAGTCCCCAAGCCCTCGGCTCTTAGCACTCGACTCGGCTAGGCTCATCCAAGGAATGCATCCACATGCGCCTTAGTACCCCTGAATGAGCTTGTACGGGCTCGTTATCCAAACGAGGCATCTGGACCATACCGATCGACCTGTAGGAGTAGCATGCTACCAAATGCAATATGTCCGATGCGATGCATGACCAATTTAATTTTTGCTTAGGTCAAAATATTTATACATTCTTTAGAGTGACCACCAATATCATACACATAACAGAAATAATATGAACAGTGCAGTTATCCAATCAAATCGTGGTTTCGATATGCTTTAGTATTCTTTGGCATACATTCATCACAGCTCATCATATATCCCATCCCCATTCATATGATTTTTATCTTGTTCCTATAATTCTAATGACTAACTACAAGCACAACAAGGTAACAAAATAAGGAGAAAACTCCCAGCCATTGGATCACCGGTCTCTTAGTAATAATAATTCGGTGGCAGGGAATTCGTCGATTTCGGGATCACCTAAAAAGGAAGAAATACTCTAATAAGTATTTCAACTCAAACTAATCCAAACTATTTATACAAACTATCAAATTCGCAATTTTCGTCCTAAGCGGAGATTCCAACTTAAAACGGCCATAACTTGGTCATTTTAACTCGGAATCTCGCAAATTATATATCGATTTTCTATCTACTTCGAAAGATTTATCTAATTCTAATATTATATTTAAGTTTTGAAAACTTTGAAGCTTCAAAAAGGTCCGATCAGTTCTGATCAGTAGCTATTTCAACTTCCAAAAAATCGTTTTGTAAATGTTTGTAATGTTTCTACTATATAGATTAGCTATACATGCAATATGAATGATTTCCTAACATGAATGACATGAGATGAGCTTAATGTATGCATGATCTTGATGATTTTGCTAAAAGAAAATTTTATAACTTTTTATTTTGCAAGACCATAATAACAACTACTTATGAAAAGTCTAGTTTTCTAACTTTGATCATTTCCATTTGTTTTGGATTTATTTCTTAAGAAAATATAATTATTTTGTTAAAATTGAGTCTTCATTATATCTATTACTTATGACCTCATTTCTATAAAAATTTCCATTTTGCACTTTGAAACATGTTTTCAAGTGGGGTTGATTCCAAAATCCGAATTTGTAAAATTTAGTTTTTGAGTGTTTCTTTAAGTAAAAATCATTTGATATTTAGGAATTTAAGGCTCAACCATACGTAACCACTAAGGACTTCATTCTTACACAAAAATTTGCATTTTACACTTTGCAAATATGTTTTCCAATATGAGTTACTCAAAAATCCGAATTTTAGAAAATCCACTTTTTGAATGATTCTTTGGGAAAAACTTGTTTAATGCATTAAAATTCAAGATTTATGGTACCTATTACTTAAGGACTTCATTCATTACATAAAACTTTCATTTTGAGCTTGGATAATAGGTGTTCTTATGGCCTTCATTCAAAATTACGAATTTCACAAATTGACTACTAACTCAAAATTTCCATCTTGATTCTATTTCTTGTTTTATACATTAATCTCATCAAAACTCATTTCAACTTTATAAAAATCACTACTTAATGATACCTATTACCTATATACTTCATTTTTCACATAAAACATGAGTTTTGATTGATAAATGGGTTTTAAAAATGAGTCTTGGTTGGGATCCGAATTTACAAAATTCATTTTTGGACATATCTTTTGATAAAACCTATCTAAACTTATGAAAATCCATTCCTTACATATCATATCTTAAGAGCCTTTCATTTCTTAAATAAAAACTTCATTTTTGAGTTGGAAAACATGTTTTTAAAATATGCCTTGGCCAAAATCCGAAAATAGAATTTTTATTTTGAAAATCACTTTTGATTCTTGTAAAAAGAAGTCTTGATGATATACATATAATTAAGCCCTCATTATATTAAGTAAAAATTACATTTTGACATTTGGAAAGTGGTTTTAAATGGGGGTTTTGCCAAAATACGAATTTCAAAATTTTTGTTCAAGTTCAAATCTAAGATCTACATATAATATGAACATACATCTAAATAAAACCCATGATAGTAAACTTTAAACTCATAGATCTAAACTTTGCTCATCAAAATCACTCATTTATGTTATCTATACCCTAAGCCCTTCATTTTAAATGAAAAATACACATTTTGAAGTTGAAAAATAACTTTTCTAAATATGGTTCATTTTTCATCCGAATTTTCAAAAATGATTTTTGTTAAAAATAAAATAGATCTTGAGTTTCCTACAACTTTCCTACTATCATCATGCCACTACAAGTTGTTCATGAACATAAACAAAGTCTAATGCATTTATGAACTCCAAAACACTAGATCTAGTTTTCTATTAGTTTTAAATGCATGAACACATGTGAATGAGGAATATATGCATAAATCATAAGCAATAACAAAAATAATAACTCATATAGCAAGATCTATGGCATAAACAAAAATCAAAGCTACAAAAAGTTAGATCTACAAAATATAACAACTTTAAACAAGAAAATAATTATGATACAAGATAATAATAATGGAGAAGAGGTGTTTCATTTTTGGCATCATCATCCTAAGCTTTTAAGCTTATGGAAGGTCATTTGATGCATGAAACCTTCATTACACTTTACCTATACACCTATGGAAGCTTTGAGAAGAAGATTTGCTTAAAAATCTTCAAGAATGAAGTGTGGAAGCCATTTTTAGAAGTGGGGGCAGCTTGTTTTTCATGGAAGAACAAGAGGAAATGAAGAAAGAAAGAGAGGAAAAAGAGAGAGAGAAACTAAAGAATGAAAAAGGAAAGAATGAGTAAATGAAGAGAGAGAGAAAATGAGTGTTTTAATTGAATAAATAAGAGAAAAAAATAAAACAAGGGCAGCCAAGAAGAGCATGCTGCACGTGAAAATGGGGAAGGAGAGAGAGAGGAAATTGTTGAAATTTGACTTAAATTTGAATTGTGTAATAAATGTGTAATGTAGCTTTCTTAAGAAGGAGTAGAATATAATTAATTTAGTCAAAATGGAGTAAATAAAGGACAATGGCAGCCATAAAGAAGGGGAAAAATCTGCCGGGATAATGTGTAGAAAGATTGAAGTGAAAAGAAAGTGATATGTGTAAGGTGTACTTGAAGGTATGGGTTGCAAAAGTACTTTCTTAATAAAATAAAATAAAATTAGAAAATTTATTCCAAATATTTGTAGCAGATTTTTCATAATTAAAATTAAATAATTATTTGAATTATTTTAGTATTTTAACAAATATGTTACCGGCATGATCAAAATACGTGAATAGGGGCTATAAATGATATTTTATAACCCGAAAAATTCTAAAAAATTATTTTATGAGAATATAAATATCTTTCAAATATTTTTCAATTATTAAATTAATTTATTTTATTTTTAGTATCGGGTCTTAAACAGAATCTGATCTTGTAAAAGCCGAACTAACTAAATTTAGAAAAACAAAATTTTCTATAATATATAAAATATTTATCTAAAAATATAAGACTTTATAAGAATAATAAAATTATGTAATGAAATAAAAATGAATAGTGCAAAAGATTAATTAATTACGGTAGTAATGAAATTACGATAAAAAGGTTATATCTGTAACTTTTATAACTCGAAAAATTATATAACTGATATATTTGGAAATCTTATGAAATTACGAGTCTAACGGTACTATTGGTATATTTTTGATATCTCGAGCCCTGGAACACGCTTTTAGAAGTCTGTATCCGAATGGGTTCGAAATAAGTCAAAAATTTACCAATCTGATGTTTTTAGACAACTTATATTACTATGAGCTATTCTACATATTTAAACTATATCTCGGCCTCTAGGGTTAGGGGCGTTAGATTTCCGGACTTAGACTATTGTATTCCACTTAGGGTTTCCGGGTGATTTTCCGGTTTAGGTCTTTGCTAATTTGGAAACTGATATTTTATGTTTATACAACGCATTTACTTTGAGAAATTTATTTTACATTTCATTTTTGTAAATATTTAATATCTTTTAACGTTTTCGAAATTTTTGAATTGAGTTATATTTTCGAAAGTCAATCGTTATTTATTTTTTAATAACTTGTTTTTGGGCTTTATATTACCCTTTTATAAGTCGGAGTTAATTATAGAATTCTTCGTGCGTAGTGGTTTTGGAATTGAAGTATGTTGAGTTCTTATTTTGTTTTTAAGGATTTTCATTTTCTCAAGATTAAGAAGTTTCCGAATTCATTCGTGATTTAGGAATAGTTGAAATTCGGTTTTAATTTGGAGTGATTTTTAGGGTTTATTTTCGAAGTTCATCTTGAAATTATTTATTGAAATTTTCCAAGGCTTACACATAGGCTCATATTATATGCATGATCCTAATGATATTGTCTTAAAAATAAAATTTGTAAACCATACTTGTGAAAGATGGAGTTTAGTGAAAAGTCAATCCTTGACTTGTGATTAAATTTGCTAGTTTATAAACATGTGACTCAGTCAACAAGGAAATCATGATTCACTATATTTTGAAATCCTAAAGGTCTCATATTTGAAAAGAATTATATTTAATAATTTATTTTAGAAGACACGGTTTTACTCGTTGGTGGTATGAAACTCTAAAATATTGCCTTAAGGAAATTTTCTTAAGTTGATTCAAAATTGAAACTCTAAATCCTTAGATTTTGTAAATAAGAAAATCAATTATAGAAAAAAACATGGTTTTATATTTATTTTTAGCTTTTGATTATTTCATCCTTATATTAAACTTCTTTTAGCTAATTATTTTTCAAAACATGAAACTTTATGTAGTTGTGAGAAAAATCATTCTAAGTTGGATATAAAAATGTTTTAAGTTTTAGCTTATGAGGAAAATTAAAGGAATAGTTTGTTTTAAATTCTTATTTTCACAATAACTCTTTTCTAAATTCATAATTTTTCAATACATGGACCTTTGTTGAAAAAAATCCTTAGTTTGTTATAAGTGAGTGTTTAATTATTATAACAATTATTTGTATTTCCTTAATTTCATAAAAGAAAATGGATTTTTACTTCTTAAAACTTAATTCCTTAAGTTGTATACCGATTTATTTCTAAGTGGGTTTTTAACAAGTGAGTTGATTTTAAACTTGACTTAGAAAAGTTGTTTGGTTCTTAATGTTTGTTAAAGTGCTGTTGATAATCTTATAAATAAGTTTTTAAGAAAAATTTATATAACAAAGAATTATCAACCTTAAGGTGTTAAATGATAATTTCATTTTGGTAGTTTGAAAAGAGAGTAAAGAATTACTTAGTTAAACTTGGAAAAAGTCTTGCATAATAACAACAGTAAAATCTATGATGAACTTGTTAAAATTTTTGAAAAGCATTTTATCGAAAAACAAAATTCTAAATTTTAGTAGAACCTTTCCTAAGTGATAAAATTACATTTTTATAGTGAGCTTAACTTATTGTCTTTATCAAAGAAAGAACTTCTCTTATTTTTATTAAGACAAAAATAACATGATCATGCATGAACATGGGTTTATAATTAAGTAAGATGACAGAAATAATTACTATGAAAGATGGAAGATACAGAAAAGAAATAAGCACATAATAAAAGTTAAGTATTGGGAAGTCTAAACTTTTGCATTCTACAAGGGTCCATGCACCTTCATCTTTTTCTCCTCGCGTGGTAGGGATGAAATGGGTCCTCGACTTACAGCATACTTATAAAAGTGTTGATCATCATTAGCATTCAACCACTTAAGGTGATCGATTATAAAGTTTCCTGCATATGCATAAAGGTGTCATATTAGTCTCCAAGTACAAAAGTCAAGCATTCACACGTTCTAAACTGCAAATACCTTATTCCTTAGTGCTACATCTTATCCAACGTGCATGGATTATAAACCCCTCGATTTTATGATAATCTTGTAAATAAGCCCTAAAACCGGAAGTCAAATCGGAATCCTAAAGTCAACATAGGTCAACAACAAGTTTTAGTGGATCGAGATTCGGCAAGACCACGCTTGAAACCTTAAAATAGTAAAAAATGAGATAACATTAAATTATGGTTTGAAACAATGTCTTGTAACCTAAAAAGATTATATTAGTCAAAATTTTGGCCGTTTCAAACCCGAACAGGATCAGTTTCTAAAATTAGGGTCCCAACATGCAAAACGATGAAAATATTTCGACAATCAATTTAGACTCGAAACAAGGTAAGAAAAATCGTAAAATATCAGTCACAAATTTTTTGGCTTCTAAAAATATCAAGTATAGCTCATTTAAGTATATGTTTTTAATACTAGTAATTAATTCGTCTTATTTTTATTCACTACTATTCATTACTACTTCCCATTTTTACTTTTTCTTAATACAATTCTTACATCTCTTACATACCTTTATTACATTTTTTTTCCAATACACTTTATACATAACTTATCTTACACATTACTTACTTTTATTTATAAAAATCCATTTTGAATCATCTCTCTCTCCTTCTATACATCAAAATTGGCACCCTCTCTATCTTTTATCTATTTATTTTATTTTTTTATAAACCCCAAAGTTTTATAATCGTTTAGCTAAAACCCTAATCGAAAGGTCAACCAGAAATTAAAGTCAACAAAACCCTAGTTAGACGAAATGGTTTAAGTCCGACAATCCCGAATAAGCAATCCTAAGAAAGTAAGCAGGAGATTAGTATGTAGAATGTAAACCCTGAAATTTTAATAATTCATAGAAAATAATCCTAGAAGTCTAATATCAAAATTGAAATCCCAAAAATCGACCCAAGTTAAAACCGAATTCCAAATCAGGTCAAACAACGAAAATTCTTAGTCTTGAGAAAATGAGAACCCTCGAAACAAAATATAAAATCTAACTATCGGTTGAATCAATATCCGTATACCAATCAAATCATCTACTCGATTCCTAAAACGCAAATCAAAACGATATATTCAAATAACGCTCGACAACAAAATGCTAAGATCTTAAAACCTTCGGCGAATTTTGGAATGAGAAATTTCAATTTTCACCAGAAGTCAAACTGAGTCGACTCATAACCCTAGACTTGGTTAAACGATCTCGAGAACTAAAAACTATTAAATAATCACAAATAAGATAAGATAAACCATATATATCGAACTAAAAATATAATACGGTCAAAACGCTAATTTTATATGATCTTATATATAACTCAACAAAACCGGAAGTCAAACCGGAATCCTAAAAGTCAACAAAGCTTACAAACAAATCCTAGTGTTTAAGATCCGGCAATCCCTTGCTCTTAAACCCTAAACAACGAAATGAAAATAATTGTTGATAATAGTTCGTAATAATATAGAGAAGCTTAAAATATAAGATTCGCAAATTTCTAGTGTCCTTTGGATCCGAACTGGATTAGTTTTCAAAAATCGTGCCTAGTACCTGGATGGCAAAAAATATACCATTGATACCAATAGACTCATAAAAATATAAGGTTTTCAAAAATATCAGTTTTAGAATTTTTCGGTAGCTAAAAATTACAGATATCGTATTTATACGCGTATTTTTTATTACTACTAGTATTTTAATTGTCTAACTTACTATTCATAGTACTTTTCTACTATTTATTACTATTCCTCTATCTTTACTTTTTTTTTACTATCTATTCTTGCACCTACATACCTATTTCTTACAATTTTCTTTTCCCATAAAAATTCTACACTACATATTACTAAACTCTTACATTTTCTTCTAAAATTATTTTTTTATCAAATTTTCTCTCTTTCCCTTCAATTGCGTCCACTTCCCTCTCTCTTCACTCTCCATTTATTTTCTTTTTCAATTAATTTAATTACATCTAATTTTCACTCTAAAATTCTATAATACCTCCTTCCTCTTTATTTTTCACACTTTATTTCACTACCAAAACTCTCTCAAAATTCTCCACAAATCCTCTCTTCAAGAGTTCTCTTTACCAAAACTCTCTTAAACCAATTCTTCACAAAAATCATTCCTTATACATAAACTTTCTATCACATATCACTACTCATATAATACCCCTTTCATCTACCATATTCATACCACATAAACACGTTAGGTAAACTTCTTTCAACAATTTATTTACCCATGTCATGTAACTTAACATGACTATGGTGTTGTTTTGAAACTCATATGAGTAGTAAAAGCAACAACATGTTCATATTTTGTTCTTGCACATGAACTTCCTATTTTATTATGTTGTTATGTTGATTTTATTATTCATATCTAACTAAATATATTTATGTATTTATATACAATCTTTAGAGTATATAAGCTCACTTGTTATTTATTTAATTTCGTGCTTTGCAATTTATTTATTTCATGCTATTTCTTTAAGACTAGTCTTTCTAGTCTTAGACTTGTCCATATCAAGTCAAAATAACCTTTTATTTATTTTCTTTATTCTTTTGGGACTAGTCTATTCTTAGTCCCGGGATGCCTGATGAAGCTAAGGCTCCCAATACTTGACCGGGATACCTTGATGAAGCTAAGGTTCCCAATACTTGATATTTTTATCATCTTGCTTATTATTATTTGTTTTTAGTATTTTTCTCATGTTCTTATTATTCTACATGCTCATAATACTTGCATCTACATAATAATATTGTCTCAACTAATTTAAAAAGTAGAATTTTACTTTATTAAAGGAACTTAAAACTAAATTTTATATTATGTGACTTGTCACAAAATAATGAAGTTATTATCAACAACATAGAAATAGAGTAATACAAGTTTTCTCAAGTTTTGCTCAAATAACAAAGATAACTTTACTAAAGAAACATAAGAAATGAATACTTTCTTTGTACATTATGGTAACCTAAGTTTTAGTAAAATAATTTGTTAATATTCAAAGTTTTCACAAAAAGCTTAAGAATAAACTCTTTTTAACTCCGTAACAAAACTAAGAAACAAACTAGTTTTCAAAGTTAAGATGAATTCAACCCATAAAATTATAAACCCACTTGGGAAATTAATGATTTTCAAGTTTCTAAAGAAGAAACTTATTTTCAAAGAATATGAATAATATAAGATTAAAAACAAAGGATTTTATCAATAAAGATGATTCTTTTCAAAGGAAATAAAAGAACAAGTTTTAGAAAACAAAACTTATATTTTAAATAATAAATATAAGAAGACAAGACTCATTTTGTAAAACCATTCTAAATACAAATTTATAAAAAGCTTTCAATGACTTAATACACTTTTGATAAATTTGATATTTTATCACTAGAAGTAAAATTTATGAAAGACTAAGGTTAAAGGAAAATTTACTTGTTTTTGGAAAAAGAATGAAGAAAATAAAATAAGAATATACTCATTTATAATAACCTAGGAAAATATAAAGTTTCTTCAAAATACTCGAAAAGAAGTTGTCAAAATTAAAGTTTTAACAACTCAAAATGAATTGTTTTATGAAATAAATTGTTGAGACACTATCATTAGAATTTTTACATATAAAGTGAGCTTATCTATACCTCAAAGGATTTATCAATTATATATATATATATATATATATATCTATATTTTTACTAAAGGATTTTTAAATGAAGTTGAGTTAGAAAATGGTTTTGCAAAAATCTAGAAAATTTCGTTTTAAATATGTACCCAACGTTTTTGGAACCCAAATGACCTTTTATGAAAAAGATAACCTTAGAAATGGATAGATCTTTTGAATAGGTAGAAAACGGTATATTATATGCGAAATTCTAAGTTAAAATGAGCAAGTTATGGCCATTTTAAATTGGAATTTCATTCTATGCGAATTTGACGAACATAGTGAAATAGAATTAGAAAGTTTAAGTAGAATTTCTATGAATACTCATCCCGGGTATTTCTTTTGTCTAGGTGATGAAGAATGTGGGAAAATATGGCTAATAGGTTTTAGTGTTTTAATATAGAATCATACTAAATTAGGGGTCTTTGACCCATTAAATTGTTTGACCCATTAAATGAGTCATATTGTTTGACCATTAAATGAGTCATTAATGAGCCATTAAATGTTTGACTCATTAAATTAAGAGATTTTGCTATTAGTTGCCTTTTTTATCCTTTAGACAACTTGTATATATTTGATCCATTGTAAACCTAAAAATAATATATAGAATTCTCTTTCAATATTTTACAACATTGTGATGAAGGATGTTACCTTTAATGAACGTGAATCTTACTTTCCAAACCCCTATCTTCAGGGGGCGAAGTTAGTAAGAGAAGACGGGGGTTTGGGTTTTGACTTGATGTTAGATTTTTCATCCACTAGTGACTATACCCGGGTCAAACTGAGCTACCTGAGTCTGTCATAGTCTCCTCTGAACTTATGTCTGATCCTGTAACAACAGCTTCTGGGTCTACTCAACCTGAAACCGAGTCTATTCCAAGGATGTTAGATATGGTGAAGGCAAGATGAATGCAAGGAAGAAGATGGTTGCCCCCCAAATCTGTGCAAGTCCAAAAGTCTAATGAGGTAATGATTTCTGAACCTATACTACAAATTGAAACTGAACCAGAGGTAGAGAGTGAGACCCATAAGGGTGATAGTGACACAGACTTGCCCATTGCATTAAGAAAGGGTACAAGAGAGTGCATTAAAAAACCTTTATATCCCTTGCACACTGTCACGCCCCAACGGGTACCCTAAACGTGACAGTCCGCCACACTCATATTAAAGCTTAAGTATGACAATCTCGTCATTTCCAAAAGCTTCTATATTAATGTAAGGCTTACTTTCACAATTTTAGAGGACCATATGTGAATAATGAAGTTTAAGGAGATATAAAAACATATTAAGAAAGAAGAATCACAATAATTATTTGTCCATGGCATAAACTTTACAACTTAAGACAACTCCCTAAATTAATAATCCATTATACACATACTAACATGCTAAGACTAAGCTGCTCTTTATTTAAAATTCTAATATACAAAAGGATTACCTGCCCAAAAGGGATTACCTGCCCACAAGGTCCACGTGGCCTTAGCCATAAGTACGGGAACTGCAAAAGGTAGATCGGGGTATAAGCTAATAAGCTTAGTGAGTAATTCCCAAAATTCATACGAAGTAGATTATCAATCAAGTTTATTATTCAAACGTATGAAATGAAACAACCACGTGAGCATACAAGACATATGACTTTCGGGAATCATATGTTGAATGAATTTACGCCCTTCATTCGGGGTTGGGTATTCAGGCCAATTACAGCCACCACTTTTAAAAACACTTTTATAGGTCTTACCGGCTCCTATACGCCATCCAAAAATTTTGTAGTTATTACCGCTCCTACTAGCCACCAAAAAGATTTTGATTATTACAGGCTCCTACTAGCCACGAAAAAGATTTTGTAGTTATTACAGGCTCCTACTAGCTATGAAAAACTTGTAGTTATTACAGGCTCCTACTAGCCATCAATTTAAGTAGTTCTTACCGGCTCCTACTCGCCACTTACATGATATAGCGGTTATGTCTACCACCACTATTATACACTTGTCCCACCAATTGTATAGTAGTGAATGCAATGTGACTCAACATATGAAGTGCATGAATAATTTCTTTAATTAAAGTCTAGTAGTTACATTTAACTTCTTTCGAGTGATCAACCAACTTCAAACAATTCAAGATATTAATGTACATACAACTTTATTACAAACAAATTGAGTTTCGATATACTTAATATTCCTTCAACATATTATCATACACTTCTTTTTGAGTTTGCTTAGATTCTAGTGCAACTAATTTTACAAGCACAAGCAAGAGTATGAAAAATAACGGGGAAATAACTCACGATGCCATTGCCGTCTAATTCTCTTAAGCGGATGAGTCGTTCACACACTCCACTAAATCGCAATAGTCCTTGGGGTGAAGAAATCCTTCCTCGGGATCACCTAACCAAAGAAAATACTCATAATGAGTTTTTCTTGAAGATTTTCTTGAATTTTGACAAAACAATGTCAAAACGTCAAAGTTCGTATGAAAGAATGTTCCAACTTAAAATGGCCATAACTTGGTCATTTTAACTCGGAATCGCGCATATAATATACCGATTTCTATCTACTCGAAAAGATCTACCCATTTCTAAAATTATTTCCCACAAACAAAGCCACATAGGCTCCGACAAACTGGTGACAAAATTCACCACGGATTTTTAAGTAAAAACAACTTTGGTTCAAGAAATCAAAATTTGTTTGATAAATACTTAGTTATCTATATAGTTGAAAAATTCTCTTTTTATAACTATATAACTCATATTTAAGCATGCTCAAGTGTTTTGTTGTCCAAATTATTTTTCTTAAGTAAAACAATGTCGGGTTAAAGCTTTTCGGAAATTGTTTTCGTGAATTTCTTTGAAATGAATGCCTTGTTTTCTTTATTTTCTAAAAACGTTTTATGTTGGTTTTATTTTTTTTTTTTTTCTAAGTGACTTTTGAAAATAAGATTTTCTTCTTTCTAAGTTACATTAATACTACATTTGAAGTTTTCTAGAAAATATGCTACTTTTCATTTTTCTCGTGTAATTTCCTTTGTTTACTTGTTTTGGCAAAAATCTTTACTTGATATTTCTCATTCTTTTTCTCATGTCTCCTATTTTCAAGAATAATTACCCATGCATGAAAATTTGGTTTCTTTATGAAAACAAAGTGGAACAATTAAGGACTTTTTGTAGAAAAATTAATTTCTATAATCTTCTTAACTTTTTCTTGTAACTTGAAAAGAAATAACTTTATTATTTTCAAACCATAAATTTTCTTTACCTATTTGTTTGCAAAGGTCTTATTTAAAATTTCCTTAGTTATCCATCTTATTTTCTTTCTTATGAAAAGAATATATTTTCTTTTGAAAACAAGGTAGAGTAACAAGGATTTAAATATCTTTTTAAGAAAAAGATAGATTCTAAATTCATAGTGAATTCTTTTTGTAACTTGAAAATGAATGAGTTTATTTTTTTTATCCTATATTTTTATGTTTTACATAAATTTATTCCTAAGTGACAAAAAGTCTTCTTTTATTTCATTATCTTTAGAAAATAAACTTTTGGACAACAATCTAAATGAACATGATTATGAGAATAATAATAAACAAAATAACATAAAGCATAAATAATAAAATTAAGTATTGGAGTCTTAGCTTTTTCAAGGCTCCCGGGACTAAGAAATAAACTAGTCCCATAAAGAAATAATGAAAGAAGAAAAGCTTGTTTTGACTTGATGAGGACAAGTCTAAGACTAGAGACTAGTCTTATTTTAACAAGGAATGAATAAATAAATTGCAATGGAAAGGTAAATAAATTGCTTTGCATGAACTAAATAAATTGCAAGTGAGCTTATATGCTCTAAAGAATATGTATATAGTTATCTAGATATAGTAGATAGTTATGAACATAAAGGAGACATAATGAACATAAAAAAAAACATAATGAATATATAAAGGAAACATGAACATAAAGGAATTGTGGTTATGAACAAAAACAAAGTATGAACCTATTGTTGCTTTCTTAACCTTCATGGTTTTAGAAAACATACACTAAACTCATACTAAGTAGATGAACATGGAGACTTCTTGAAGAACTTTTACCTAGAGAAGATGAGCCTAAAGAGAACTTCTTGGAGAGCTTCTTGGAGAGAAATTCTAGAGGGATTTTGAGAGAGTAATTTTAGTGTAGAAGTGGTGTGAAAGAAGTGAAAGAGAAGAGGGGTATTTATAGGATTTTGAGGAGTGATTGTTGTGTGATTAAAATAAATGCAAATTTTAAAACAATTTGAGGAGGGAGAGAGAAAGTGGCGCCGGCCATATGGTGTAGAGGAGGAGTTGATTTAATTTTTTGACTTTTTGGAAAGATAAAAGATGTAATATGTAAGGTAGATGTGAAATAAAGTTATGGGAAAGATAAAAAGTTAAGATTATAGGTTATGTAGAGTGTAAGAGTAGGTGTAAGAAAAAGTAGAGATAGAAGAATAGTGTAGAATAGTAATGAATAGTGTAATGTAAAGTAGATATGACAATTAAAGTACCGGTAGTAAGAAAATACGCGTATAATATCTATATCTGTTATTTTTACTTACCGAAAAATTATGAAATTGATATTTTTGGAAAACTTATATTTTTACGAGTCTAACGGTGTATTCGGAATATTTTTACTATTCTGGGCTTCCGGACACGTTTTTCGAGAACTGTGTCCGATCGGGTTCGAAGGACACCCGAAATTCGCGAAACTGAAACTGATGCGTTCCATCTGAGTGTAACAATTAATTCCACTAATTCTTTCCTAATATCAGATTAACAATAGGCAAGTGTACCTATCAATTATAGTATAGGAATGAATTATGGGTCGTATTCCTTGGGATCCTGACAATTACTATTACTCGCCCTATCAATCATTATCTAGCAATCAATTTAATGTATGTTTAATTATTAATTAATTAGATAATTCTAATTTTAACTATATTAACTACCAATTTTTTATCACAATGACATATAAAACATAATTTTAACAAATTATTAACACAATATACAGAAAATTACTCCATCATATTAACAGGATTTAACTAAATTCATCCGTAAATTACTTATCTGTAGAATTCTTAATTCATGACCATTATTCTCATAATAGATCAATCCTAATCCTAATTGTATCTACTAGAATCTCTTCTAAGTTAATAGCCAATTCAGAATTGCATTAAAGCTCTTATTATCCTCAAATTCTTTGAAAACATGCAGCAAACTTCTTATTAACATCTCTATCAACAAGAGTAGTTTGTTCTAGTGCCTTAGATCTACTCAAGGGAATTGTTTCTCAACCTTTTCCAATGAGATCTGATGTAGGAATATGTCGTGCACTACAAATTCCTAACTTATTTGAAGACCCAACACTAAAAATTCGTAATTAAACAGATTATAACAGATATTATATGCTTCCTGTTAATACAACTTCGTAATAACTTAATCACTACTCATTCATACTGACATATAAACACAAACGTATAACAAACATAATAGATTCAATGAACAAGAAAAGAGAAGAAGTAAAACCCCTTTTTAATGACTATGAAGTGGTTGTACAAAACGAATTCTGGATCCAATGACTTTCTCAAGTTCTTCTTGGAATCCGACTCTCTCTCTCCTCTAAGTTCTCTTTCTAAAATATATCATGTGTTCTCCCTTTTAGAACGAATCACCCCTTTTTATATTCTATAGGGGTCGTGTTTAAAAACACGACCTTTTACTAAAACAAACTAACAGTCATACTGTTTCAAGAAGACAATAATGACCCATTTCTAAAAGTCACGACCGTACAATACTCATTTTCTTTGTA
This sequence comes from Combretum micranthum, assembly GCA_024138025.1. Lineage (NCBI taxonomy): Eukaryota > Viridiplantae > Streptophyta > Magnoliopsida > Myrtales > Combretaceae > Combretum > Combretum micranthum. Next base: position 91,315 of record JAMXBD010003480.1, on the reverse strand, counting down.
AATATAGCATTTTGTACGGTCGTACAAGAGGGAGTGCTAAGTACTGGAAGTCAAACTTCAAGCTTGTACGGGCGTGCAACATAGATCTCCTTCAATTACTTCTTCATCACCACATGTACGGCCGTACATGTCGAATTTGCTCCGAAATTTCTTGGTGCACGGGCGTACAAGACCCCGTACCAGCCACTGGCTTGCATTTTCTTCACTTTGAGAGTTGTACGGCCGTACATCAAGTCTCCTTCTATGCATCCTTGCTGCTTTGTTTGAATATTGATTGGATTCTCCACATTTTCCTTCCTTATATTACAATTATGTTCAAAATTGACCTGAAATATATATGTACACCAATTAAGCACCTTATCTATTAAGAATCCATCAATTATATTATAAAATAGACCCAATTTGTCAATTAAAATGATGATAATTTATACCTATCAGAAACTTTTATAAAACCTATGGTTATTACGAATCATTTGAGCTAATTATCCCAACTTCGTTTTTCCGGGCCAAGGAAAACGGCAATGCCGGATTTAGATTAATACAGTAAACTAGGGTTTTGTTGACCTTTAAGGTTCCGTTTGACTTCCGGTTAGGGTTTTATGCTAAACCGATTCCAAAATTTTAGGGGTTTACACACACTTCCTATCCTTTGAGCGTTTTTCTCCATCACACAGAGCCTTTCTAAGTAACCTAGAAACTGTTTTCATTCCTTCCAATCTATTTGAAGCTTTGTCCAATGAAAATTGGAAACAAGCTATGAATGAAGAAATGGAGGCACTAGAAAAGAACAAAACATGGGATTTAGTGGAGTTACCAGCAAGGAAGACACCTGTGGGATGTAAATGGGTGTATACAGTGAAGTATAAAGCTGATGGTTCAGTAAAGGGATAAAACGCGAGGTTAGTAGCCAAAGGGTATACTCAGACATATGGAGTGGACTATCTAGAAACGTTTGCCCCGGTAGCAAAGTTAAATACTGTTAGAGTCCTATTGTCTTTAACAGCCAACTTTGGATGGGATTTACAACAATTTGATGTAAAAAATGCTTTCTTGCATGGAGATCTAGAGGAAGAGATATATGGAGATCCCACCAGGTTATAAAAAAGGAGTTACTGATCACACAGTGTGTAGGTTAAAGAAGGCATTATATGGGCTTAAACAATCTCCTCGAGCATGGTTTGCCAAGATTATGGTGACATTAGGATATAAGCAAAGTCAAGGAGATCATACACTGTTCGTCAAACACTCATCTTTAGGGGAGTCACAATTCTCTTAGTTTATGTGGATGATATAATTGTTACAGGAAGTGATGACGAAGAAAGACGTTTTTTGAGTGAGTGCTTGGCAAAAGAATTTGAGATTAAGACACTTAGGAAGCTAAAATATTTTCTTGGAATTGAAGTGGCACATTCAAAGAAAGGTATTTTTATCTCTCAACAGAAGTATGTAACTGATCTACTCAAGGAGACAGGTAAAACAGCATGCAAACCGATGAGTACTCCAATAGATCCGAATGTAAAGCTTGGAATAGCAGAGGAAGATGCTATGGTAGACAAAGGAATGTATCAATGGTTAGTAGGAAAGCTCATTTATCTATCCCACACACGACCAGATATAACTTATGCTGTGAGTGTGATTAGTCAATTCATGCACAATCCAAAAGAGATTCATCTTCAAGCAGCACATAGAGTGCTGCAATATCTTAAAGGTACACCAGGAAGAGGAATTCTCTTTAGGAGAAGTGAGAATCTAATACTTGAAGCCTACACAGATGCTGATTATGCAGGCTCATTGATTGATAGAAGATCGACCACTGGATATTATACGTTTCTAGGTGGGAATCTTGTGACATGGAGGAGTAAGAAGCAAAATGTAGTAGCAAGGTCTAGTGCAGAAGCTGAATTTCAAGTAATGGCTCAAGGTGTATTTGAGTTACTTTGGCTAAAGATCATTCTAGAAGACATGAGAATCAAGTTGGAGGGCCCAATGAGGCTTTATTGCGATAATAAGTCTGCAATTAGCATTGCCCACAATCCTGTGCAACATGATCGGACAAAGCATATTGAAATTGACAGACATTTTATCAAGGAAAAATTGGAGAGTGGATTGATTTGCACACCCTATGTATCTACCACTGATTAGCTCGCTGATGTGTTAACTAAAGGATTAAGTGGTGCAACATTTGAAAATATTATATCCAAGCTGGGAATGGAAAATATCTATTCACCAGCTTGAGGGGGAGTGTGGGAAAATATGGCTAATAGGTTTTAGTGTTTTAAATATAGAATCATACTAAATTAGGGGTCTTTGACCCATTAAATTGTTTGACCCATTAAATGAGTCATATTGTTTGACCCATTAAATGAGTCATTAATGAGCCATTAAATGTTTGACTCATTAAATTAGGAGATTTTGCTATTAGTTGCCTTTTTTATCCTTTAGACAACTTGTATATATTTGATTCATTGTAAACCTAAAAATAATATACAGAATTCTCTTTCAATATTTTACAACAAAGGATACAAGAATACCCTACCCGAGGATTAATACGACTAAGAAGATCGCAAAATGGACGAGTGAGTTATTCCTCTTAATTTCGTTACCTTGCTTGCGCTTGTAAAGTAGTGGCATTTGTAAACCCCGAAAACTTCCATCATACGATACGACCCTAGACTAGAAATTATGGGTTGACTAGTAACCTTAGGAGTTAATTAGAAACTCTAGTTTAGATAGATACTTTAAATTTGATCGGTTTGGGACTCATAAACTTTATAAAAGGACTTCTTTGACCCCAATTGATTCCAAAAACAAGATTTCATATTCCGAGTTAATAATTCAGGTTGTGATCAAAGGAAACTTCAAATCCTAAACCCGAATCCTTGTCAAACAGACAGATTATATAGGAAAACCTAAATATGGATATTAAGTGATTACCTTAGTATTCAATAGAGGCCGGGAATTGAAACAAGGTATAGTAATGAACCTATATTTGGATTGGAACCCTAGAATTTGAGAGTTCTAGTCAGTAATAAACTACATTGATAAGATTTCATAGTGAGTATCCAAATCTAATATATATAACTAGTATATCCTATATATTAGTAGTAATATTACATAAATGACTCAATAGGGTTTTAGTTAGGAAATTGTGATCTTACGATAAACTGTTAGGATTATAAATACCCAATAAAAACATAAACTGATGTATAACTTGAGATCTAGACCCCAAATATAGAATTGAATCATACTAATATTCGAACTAGGGTTTTCTAAAGTTCTTGGAGCCTGAAACGAAAATTGACCCGAAAAGCTTATAAAACCTAAATCGCGTAGGATAAACTTTTCTTAAACAAATAAATACGTACGATTAAAACCCAAATCTGTACTTTTTGTTAAACTAAACACCTTGTAGGATTCATTTAAGACCTTTGTACATATACATTTACATATATAAGCTAAAATATACCCTAATAGTGTAATAAACTACCCGAAAACTTAACTAAATATTATCTAATTATTATATTATTAAATATATATTTGCAACTTGCTGGAGACGGTTTCCACTTGTTTTGGAAGGCTGAGATCTTCTTAATTTTGGTGAGCCGAAAATCCTCCAACTAAACAATGTTAAAGTCAATGTAAATCTAACTTAAACCAATGCAAATCGGCCAAATCACCTCCCATATTTATGATAATCAAACAAGGAATGGAATGGACAACAAACAAGAGCAATTCGTTGGGAATTTTAGAAAGAAACGTGGCCGGAAATTTGCACTACGTTATATATATATATATATGCAAACGAATTCGGATGGACAAGCAAACGAATTCCAAACCTTCTCAAACCTTCCAGAATTCATCTACATCTTATTAGGAGTCGAACCAACCCAGAAAACAACTTTTAAACCCTCGCACCAACCCAGTTCGAGAATTCGAACAAAAACCTGGGAAAAACGCTCGAAAATAAGCTTAAGGTAAGTCAATCTTTTTCCGCGAATTTTCTTTCAGTTTTAAGGATTGATACTGACTCTTAGACATCTTAGGAAGCTAACAAAGGCCACTAGGAGCTTCGAATTTCATCGAGAGGTCACAACGAAGGTAATTTTCCTAAACCCTAGCCGAGTTTGATGATTCAAAATCATGGATAGCATGTTGTTTTTATGTAGTTTTTCTTTGATATTTAGGTTTCTTAGGTTCTTAGGAGTTGTTTGGATCCAAAACGTCGGGATTCGCCGGAAATGGCCGCGGCTCATCGGGGAAGACGATGAACAGTGCTCCCCGATGAGCACGGGCTGGGTACACGGGCGTGTATAACCCGTGTACCCCTCGGCCAGAATTTAAAAAAAAAAAAGAAAAGAAAAGAAAAATGAAACTAAGTATATATAATTATATAATAAATAATAATTTAAATAATTTTAGAATGTTTATTATTTTTCCTGCATTTATTTATTTTTCTGGAATAGTAATTAATAATATAGTATAATAATATTAAATCCGAAATTTATTTATTTATTTATTTAAATTTAAAAATAAAATTATTTTTCTGACTTTATTAATATAGGATATTTAAATATTTAATCTATTATTATTAATCTAAAAAGAATTTTTTTAGAAATATAAATTACTTTGTTAAGTAATTTTCGCATAATAGATTTCTAATTATTAATATCCTTAATATTATTAAAAGAATTTTTAGAATTTCGAAAATATTATTTCTGAAATAATAATAAATATGAATATAAGACTAAAATTACTTTAGTAATAATATTAATTAAAGTATAAGACAATTAGTATAATTCTTAAGGTGATGGAATATAATTATTCCATCTAAGCTATTTTCGAAAATTTTATTATTATTATTATTATTTATTATTATTATTATTATTTTTGGTGCTATTATTGATGATAATTATTAATGTTCTTATGATTTACAAAAAGAGAAAAATAATTTCGAAAATAGTTATAATTAAGTTAATAAATTCTTTTATTAGTGAGTATGTTTTCATAGAAAGATATATATATGTATAAATTATGAGTTAGTGAATACTAAGTATATACCATAATATTTATATATAAATAGATAACAATGGAAATTTAAATACTCCAAATTTGTGAGTATAGGAACATCTATACTTTATAAGAAAAATTTATTAAGTAATTTAAAAGAAAACTGATATTTTTGGACAATAAAAATGAATTAACGAAGTTATTAACTTTCCAAATACCCAATTGATAGATTCACTGTAAACCCCTAAATTTTCGGAATCGGTTTAGCATAAAAACCCTAACCGGAAGTCAAACGAAACCCTAAAGGTCAACAAAACCCTAGTTTACCGTATCAATCTAAGTCCGGCATTGCCGTTTTCTTTGGCCCGGAAAAACGAAGTTGGGTTAATTAGCTCGAATAGACCGTAATAACAATAGGTTTTATAAAAGTTTCAGTTTCGTGAATTTCGGATGTCCTTCGAACCCGATCGGACGCAGTTCTCGAAAAACGTGTCCGGAAGCCCGGACTAGTAAAAATATTCTGAATACACCGTTAGACTCGTAAAAATATAAGTTTTCCAAAAATATCAATTTCATAATTTTTCGGTAAGTAAAAATAACAGATATAGCTATTATACGCGTATTTTCTTACTACCGGTACTTTAATTGTCATATCTACTTTACATTACACTATTCATTACTATTCTACACTATTCTTTTATCTCTACTTTTTCTTACACCTACTCTTACACTCTACATAACCTATTATCTTAACTTTTTACCTTTCCCATAACTTTATTTCACATCTACCTTACATATTACATCTTTTATTTCCCAAAAAGTCAAAAAATTAATTCACTCCCTCTCTCCTCTCAATGTGGCCGGCACTCTCTCTCTCTCTAATGCCCTCAATTTGTTTTAATTTGCATTTATTTTAATCACACAAAAATCACTCCTCAAAATCCTATAAATACCCCCCTCCTCTTTCACTTCTTTCACACCACTTCTACACTAAAATTACTCTCTCAAAATCTCTCTAGAATTTCTCTCCAAGAAGTTCTTCAAGAAGTTCTCTTTAGGCTCATCTCCTTTAGGTAAAAGTTCTTCAAGAAGTCTCCATGTTCATCTACTTAGTATGAGCTTAGTGTATGTTTTCTAAAACCATGAAGGTTAAGAAAGCAACATTAGATTCATACTTTGTTTTTGTTCATAATATCAATTTCTTTATGTTCCTTTATGTTCCTTATATTTCCTTTATGTTCTTTATATTTCTTTTATGTTCATAACTATCTACTATATCTAAATAACTATATACATATTCTTTAGAGCATATAAGCTCATAATCTTGCAATTTATTTACCTTTCATGCAATTTATTTACTTCCATGCAATTTATTTATTTCAAGTTGTTTATAAGACTAGTCTCTAGTCTTAGACTTGTCCTAATCAAGTCAAAACAAGTTTTTCTTCTTTCATTTTACTTCTTTATGGGACTAGTTTATTTCTTAGTCCCGGGAGCCTTGAAAAAGCTAAGACTCCAATACTTGATTTTATTATTTATGCTTTATGTTACTTTGTTTATTATTATAATCATGTTCATTTAGAATGTTGTCCAAAAGTTTTGTTCTCTAAAGATAATGAAATAAAAGAAGACTTTTGTCACTTAGAAACAAGTTTATGTGAAACATAAAAATATAAGATAACAAAAATAAACTCATTCATTTTCAAGTTACAACAAGAATTCGCTATAAATTTAGAAACTATTTTTACTTAAAAGCTAGTTAAATCTTTAGAAAATATTTTGTTGACAAAAATGGTTCTTTTCATAAAGAAAATAAGATGGATGACTAAGGAAATTTTTAAGTAAAGACCTTGCAAATAGGCAAAGAAAACTTATGGTTTGAAAAGAATAAAATTTTCACTTTTCAAGTTACAAGAAAAAGTTAATAAGATTATAGAAATTAGTTTTTCTACAAAAAGTCCTTAATTGTTCCACTTTGTTTTTACAAGGAAACCAAATTTTCATGCATGAGTAATTGTTTTTGGAAATGGAGACATGAGAAAAGAATGAGAAATGTCAAGTAAGGATTTTTGCAAAACAAATGAACAAAAAGAATTTGCACAAGAAAAATAAAGAATATCATATTTTATATCATAAATGTAACTTAGAAAGTAGAAAATTTTATTTTCAAAAGTCACTTAGAAAAAGATAAATAAAACCAACATAAAACATTTTTAGAAAACAAAATAAACAAGGTATTCATTTCAAAGAAATTCACAAAAACAATTTCCGAAAAGTTTCAAACCGACATGGTTTTACTTAAGAAAAATAATTTGGACAACAAGACATTTGAGCATGCTTAAGTATGAGTTACATAGTCATAAAAAGAGAATTTTCCAACTATATAGATAACTAAGTATTTATCAAACAAATTTTGATTTCTTGAACCAAAGTTGTTTTTACTTGAAAATCCGTGGTAAATTTTGTCACCAGTTTTTCGGAGCCTATGTGGCTTTGTTTGTAGGAAATAATTTTAGAAATGGGTAGATCTTTTCGAGTAGATAGAAATCGGTATATTATATGCGCGATTCCGAGTTAAAATGACCAAGTTATGGCCATTTTAAGTTGGAACACTCTTCCATACGAACTTTAACGTTCTTTGACATTGTTTTGTCAAAATTCAAGAAGATCTTCAAGAAAAACTCATTATGGGTATTTTCTTTGGTTAGGTGACCCCGAGGAAGGATTTCTTCACCCCGAGAACTATTACGATTTAGTGGAGTGTGTGAACGACTCTTAGAGGAATAGACGACAATGGCATCGTGAGTTTATTTCCATTAAATGCTACACTTGTTGTGCTTGTAAATTAGTTGCACTAGAGTTAAGAAAAGATAAACCGATATGCATGTAAAATAATTCCTTGAAAGGATTCTAAGAATATCGAAGCCCGAATTGTTCTAAGTGATTGTTTTAGTTTAATATTGATTTGTGTGAAATTCCTTGATCACCATAAAGTTGAAAATAATTATGTTATGACTTTATAAATTAATGAACTCATGCATACCACGAAGTGAGTCACATTACATGGTTGGGATATTATCCTTGGGTGAGAAGGATAGTAGGCTCATGTCGAAAGCAACACTTGGCGGAAGATCCGAAAGCGATTGCTTGGCGGCTTAATGGAATATGCTTGGCGGTTGATCCGAAAGCAAGGTCAAATCAAGTAGGTTCGGAATACTTGGCGATGAGTGCTCGCAAGTATAAAAGTTTTTATTGAATGCTTGGCGATGTGTGCTCGCAAGCTTAAATTTTCTATCATCAAATCTACTTGTTTTGAGTATCACCAAACCCCGAATGGAGGGCGTAAATCCATTCAACATATAGTTCCCGGAAAGCTATATGATTGTTTGCCCACGTGTTTGATGCATTACATATGTGTGATTAACCAACTTGTTTGAATCTTGTTACAAGAAGTTATTTATGGAAATAGTTCTCACTAAGCCTATTAGCTTATACCCCGATAGCTACCTTTTGCAGTTCCCGTACTTATGGCTAAGGCCACGTGGACCAAGTGGGCAGGTAATCCCTTTTGAATATTAGAACTCTGGATAAAGTATATCATAGTACTAGCATGCAAATATTTATATAATAGCTTAGAAATTTAGGGAATTGTTCTAAGTATGCACAGTCTTTGCTATGAACAAATCTTTATTGTAAATCCTCTTTTCTTAATATGTTTTTATATCTCCTTAAGCTTCATCATTCCATATATGGTCTCTAAAATTGTGAAAGTAAGCCTTACACTTGATATAAAAGCTTTTGGAAATGACTAAGGTTGTTATACTTAAGCTTTAATATTGAGTGTGGCAGACTGTCACGTTTAGGGTACCGTTGGGGCGTGACATTTCACTATCCAACCAGAACCAATACAATAAAACTGTGAGTACAAGGATGTAGAACTTAGAGCTATTTCGAAAAAATTAGCTAAGAATAAAACAGAGACCTAACCAACCATTAGGACATTTAAATATTCATAAAAACTAAATTGTATAGTCTGGAATTTTAATATTTATATTATTTATCTCAATAGGTGACTCGGGTATTGGAGAGGACCTACCTGAAGATTACTACGATTAAATAGGATGGGCAGGTGAGTGACTCAGTCTTATTACATTGATTGTGCTTGTACTAGTAGTGAACCTTAAATAAAAAGATAATAAAAATTGGTGATCTGTTTGAAATATGAAAGTTGTGTATTGTATTCCATTGATTGCCATGTCATTCTGAAATAAGTGATAACACAATTGCATGTATCTTGATAATGTATGTAGTATCTAATTGAGTGTCTGTATTGCTTGATCACCCCCAAATTGACTAAAACTACTGGTACCATAATGGAAAATAATCATGCATTACATACTACATAAAAAGCATTGAGTAAGTGGTAGCCTACTACGTGTTAGTTTCTCGGATCTTGGTAATGCTTGAATTATCTAGGCCAGAGAGCTATTAGTTAATTGCAAGATTACTTTTGTTCTGTTAATACCATAGGAACTACATGGTAAACGAAGGACGCCGCTTATGGTATTACATGGGAATAACTAACACTTAGTGGAGTTTCTAAAGCTAAAACAGGAAATGAATAACGAAACATGATAAGCTTAAAGAGATAATTAAATTAAATATTATTATTTCCTATATGGCTTAAGTCTCTCCTGGGTAGGTGGACCATAGATTGTGATCCTTCAACCCCGATGGGAGGGCGTAAATGTTCATCCTGTTTGGATTCCGGGTTATCCAAGCTTGTAATGTTCATTTGTGTGATTAATGCATTTCATATGACTGATAAATAACTTGTATGTTATATGTAATAAGTTCTGGTTATTCACTGATCTTGTGTTTTAGCTCACTCCCACAGTCCTTTTAGGTTCACTCTGCGATCCTGGCTCATTACTAGCAGGAGCATGGTCCCGGTAAGAGATTAGAAGCCATAAATTGAAAGTTTAGAATAGGGTTAGAATATCTATATCTGTAATAGACTTGTGGTGCATTTAAAGTGCATTAGAATCATTAGCTATAGTTGTAAGGACTTATAAAGCATATGATCTGTAATATTGTAGTTGTAATGATTGTTTACTAATTTACATCTTATATATGTTTGTTTATTCCATCCAAGCAACTAAAAGATCCTGTTTTTGGAAATCATGTCATTCCTAGAAGGTAAACTAATAATGGTAATCGAGTGGTTCTTGATTATTATTATTAGAATACCTCGGGGCGTGACAGCATTAGCATACTAAGAAAAAATAAAAATGGATATGTATGGGAAATCGGGGATATGTATATATGTGATTCTTTGTTTATGCGTGAAATAATAATTAAGCATATCACAACTTCAAACTGCCTGTTTAAGTGTTTTTGTTTACTTACTTGTATGACTGTTTATTATTGCTAAATTGATTGATCGCCCCCTAATAAACCTTAATAATGTTTGGCTTAAGAAAAATAAAACGTTCACGCATAACATCCATCGAGTCACATCTCTTTCAGAAGGCTGCTACTCCTACGCGTAGAATTGGATTGGCTATTATCATGCTGTGACACGAGCCATGTTCCTTCCTAGAGAATCTAAATCGCTCGGGGAATGCGACTCTAAGTTCGGAGCCAAGCCAACCGAACGCTTTGGGTGGGGACCTAGGGATTAGCAGTAGAAGATCGAGGATCTTCATCACCGATTCCCTAACCTTCGATACAAAGAGGTAAATCCATTCTATATATGGTTTCCTGATAACTATATATATTTGTGTAATCACATGATTGTTGCATTGTACGCATAGCATATGTGTGAAAATTTAAATGAACTTGCTTGAAAACATGGTGCGAATGAAAAGGAATATCTTACTAAGCTAGTTGTAGCTTATACCCCTATAGATTTTGATAAAATAGGTATACCCATGGCTTAAATTGAGGATCATGACGTTAAGAAAGTCATTGAAGGGTATTAAGCTTTTATGAAGGCAATGGAAACATAAGATGAAGTTATTTTGTAAGGATTTTTATATGTAATGTATTCAATGTTAGTGTTTTGGAAATTCTAAGATGTATATTCATTTGAAGACAATAGAGGGATATGCCCCTAAGAATTGTAATTTAATATGTTTATGTTTTATGATAAGTATTCTCTTTGCCTTGTTACTTAATTATTATCAATATAAATTGTGCTACTCCGATGCGTTCCTTTGGTTGTGATGTACGCCTTGTACATGATATAGAAGCCTTTGTGTGACTGAGGGAGTCATTCATAGGCTTTAGTATTGTGTACAACGGACTGCCACATTTAGGGTACCCCTTGGGGCGTGACATAGAATAGTTCATAATTACATAAGGAAGCTTAAAAAGATCATATTAGTAAAACCACGAATCATTTTGAACTCGAATGGATATAGTTCTTGTAAATCCCCAAATTTTTTTTTTTTTTTGGATCGAATTATAGTTTAAACCCTAATCGGAAGTCAACGGATTTCCAGAGTCAACTAAACCTAGTTTACCGTAACCGCTTAAGTCCGGCACTACCGTTTTCTCAAGCCCTAGAAAACGAAGTTAGGATTATTAGCTCGAATAGTTCGTAATAACCATAGGTTGTATAAAAGTTTCAGTTTCGCGAATTTCGGATGTCCTTCGAACCCGAACGGACACAGTTCTTGAAAAATGAGTCGGAAGCCCGGAATAGGAAAAATATTCCGAATTACCATTAGACTCGTAAAAATATAAGATTTCCAAAAATATCAATTTCGTAATTTTTCGGTAGCTAAAAATATCAGATATCGCTTTTATACTCGTATTTTCTTACTACCGGTATTAAATTGTCATGTTACTTTTACATTACACTTTTTTCTACTATTCTACACTATTCACCTATCTCTACTTTTTCTTACAACTATTCTTACAAACCATACACCTACTTCTTAACATTTTCATTTCCAATACAATTTCAATCTTTCTTTCTTATTTAATTAATCAAAAGACAAAAAAAAATTATTTTCTCCTCCCCATACACTCAAAATAGCGCCGTCCTCTCTCTCCCATGCCCAAATTTTTTGATTTCCAATTATTTAATTAACACAATTTATCTCCACATTTTCCTATAAATATCCCTTCATACCTTCACTTCTTTCACACCACTTCTTCTCTAAAGTTACTCTCTCAAAATCTCTCTCAAATTCTCTCAAGAGTTCTTATAAGAAGTCCTCTTAAGTTTAGCTTCTTTAGGTAAGAAATTTCTCAAGATTTCTTCATGTTCATTTACTTAGTATGAGCTTAGTGTGTGTTTTCTAAAACCATGAAGGTTAAGAAAGCAACATTAGGTTCATGCTTTGTTTTTGTTCATAATCAAAATTCCTCCATAATCATTTATGTTTCTATTATGTTCCTTTATGTTTCTCTATATTTCCTTTATGTTTATTACTATCTAATATATCTATGTAGCTATATATACTATTTAGAGCATATAAGCTCATAGCCTTGCAATTTATTTACCTTTCATGCAATTTATTTAATTTTAAGTTGATTTTAAGACTAGTCATTCTAGTCTTAGACTTGTCCTCATCAAGTCAAAACAATTTCTTTTTCTTTTTCTTTTCGGGACTAGTCTTTTCTTAGTCCCGGGGTACCTTGATGAAGCTAAGGTCCCAATACTTGATTATTTACTTAAAGCTTTCAAGTTATTATTTTCCATAGCTTATGATTCATATTCATGCATGAACAAAATGTTTTTGTCTCAAAAAAAAATCAATGAGAAAGTGTTTTCTTGAAATTAAAGATTCTTTCTAAAAGAAATAAATATGGGAAAAAAATGGATTTCTTAAAGACCCATGAACATATATGGGAATGATTTTTCTTACAAAAGGTTTTATGAAAATTCATCTTTTATCAAGAAGTAGAAATTCTTTTGGAAACACTAAAATGTCATTTTGCTACTTTTGAAGACCAAGTTTAGAAAATAAAACCACACTTTAGGAAATCAAAGAAATTACAAGAGATTTCATTTAGAAATAAAATCTTTATCTTAAAGATCTTTCAAAAGTAAAATAGAATCTCAAAATCAAAGACTTTTAAGAACCTTACTTTTAAGTTGAGACAACTTCATTTACTTCATACATTTGTTATGAGTCATTACGAATATATATATATATACCTTTCAAAAGTTTACAAAATAATTGAAATATTTATCTCTTCAAAAGAGCTTTGTTTGCAAAGAAGAAAACAAGTGTTTGCAAAATTCGTGGCAAATCTGATCGCTACCTTTTCGGAACCCAAACGACTTAGTTTTATGGAAATAAGCTTAGAAATGCGTAGATCTTTTCGAGTAGGTAGAAAACGATATATTATACGCGAAATTCCGAGCTAAAATGAGCAAAATATGGCCATTTTAAGTTGGAATTTCCCCTTATACGATTTTTCTACGATTTTTAAGAAAAGATTAGAATCTTCAAGGATAGAACTTTATGAAATACTCATTTTGGGTATTTTTCTTAATTAGATAATCACGAGGAGGATTGTGCATATCCCAAGAATTACTACGATTAAGTGGAAGTTCCGAACGACCCATCCAATTCAAGAAATGTGTCACCATGGCCGAGTGAGTTATTTCCCGTTATTTTTTTATACTCTTGATTGTGCTTGTAAAATTAGTTGTACTAGAATTTAAGAAAGGTAAAACGGAAGTGTATGATGATATGTTGAAATAATACTAAGTATATCGAAACTCAATTTGTTTGTAATAAAGATTGTATGTGCATTAATATCTTGAAGTGTTTGAAATTGGTTGATCACTTGAAAGAAGTTAAATATAACTACTAGACTTTAATTAAAGAAAGTATTCATGCACTTCATATGTTGAGTCACATTGCATTCACTACTATACAATTGGTGGGACAAGTGTATAATAGTGGTGGTAGACATAACCGGTATATCATGTAAGTGGCGAGTAGGAGCCGGTAAGAACTACAAAATTTGATGGCTAGTAGGAGCCTGTAATAAACTACAAATTTTTGATGGCGTATAGGAGCTGGTAAGATCTATAAAGGTATTTTTGAAAGTTGTGGCTGTAATTGGCCTGAATCCCCAACCCCGAATGAAGGGCGTAAATTCATTCAACATATGATTCCCGGAAAGTCATATGTCTTGTATGCTCTCGTGGTTGTCATATTTCATATGTTTGAATAATAAACTTGATTGATAAATTTTATTTGAGTATGAATTTTGGGATCTACTCACTAAGCCTATAAGCTTACACCCCTATAGATATTTGTATTCTCAGGAACACCTATTTTTGTGCCCGGGGTCTTCCAGTATCTGTATACGTTATATGATTGAAGCTTTTGGAGGAAATCTACTCGAAGACTTAGAATAGAATTCCTTTGGAATCTTTAATTTTGGATGATATGAAGTTTATCTCGATCCTTGGATTTACCGGGGGTATGCCCCTAAGAGATTTTGTAACATACCTTTGGTTATTTATGATATGATGTACTTTATTTCTGAAATTCTTGTATGTTTATCTTTACTTGCTTAAACTATGCTTCCAAAAGCGTCTCCTATTACCGTGTAGAGCCTTACATATAATATAAGGCTTTCGCATGACTAGGTAGCCATTCTTAAGCCTTGATATTATATGTGGCGGACTGCCACATTTAGGGTACCCTTCGGGGCGTGACAGTTCTTGAAAACGTGTCCCGGGGCTCGAAATAGTAAAAATGTTTGGATATACCATTGGACTCATAAAAACGTAAGGTTTTCAAAAATTTCAGTTTTATAATTTTTTTGGTAAGTAAAAATAACGGATATCGCAATTATATGCGTATTTTCTTACTACCGGTACTTTATTAGTCATATCTACTTTACATTACACTATTCATTACTATTCTATACTATTCTTTTATCTCTACTTTTTCTAACACCTACTCTTACAACTCTATAACCTATTACCTTTACTTTTTACCTTTCCCATAACTTTATTTCACATCTACCTTACTTATTACTTCATTTAAAATACAAAAATCAAACTCTCCCTCTCCTCTATCATGTCATGGCTGTGCCCCCCCCCCTCTTGTCCCTCTCTCTCTCAGTTTTGTTTCATTTTTTTCTTTATTTAAATCACACAAAAATTCACTCCTCATTTCCTATAAATACCCCCCCTCATCTTTTACTTCTTTCACACAATTACTACCCATAAATTTCTCCACCAAATCTCTCTCAAATTTTCCTCTCAACACTCTCTCCAAATACTCTCTCAAAACTCTCTCAAAATAATCTCAAACCACCTTCTACATACACAAAACCCATTACCACATAATTGTAAATCCCCGAAATTTTTGGATTCGAATTATAGTTTAAAACCTAATCGGAAGTCAACCGGATTTCCAAAGTCAACCAAACTCTAGTTTACCGTAACTGCTTAAGTTCGGCATTGCCGTTTTCTCAAGCCCTAGAAAACGAAGTTGGAAAAATTAGCTATAATAGTTCGTAATAGCTATAGGATTTATAAAAATATCAGTTTTTCAAAATTCGAGTGTCCTTTGAACCCGATCGGACACGACTCTTGAAAAACGTGTCAGGGAGCTCGGACTAGGAGAAATATTCAAATATACCGTTAGACTCGTAAAAATATAAGATTTCCAAAAATATCAATTTCATAATTTTTCGATAGATAAAAATATCAGATATCGCTTTTATACGCGTATTTTCTTACTACCGGCATTAAATTGTCATGTCTACTTTTACATTACACTATTTTCTACTATTCTACACTATTAATCTATCTCTACTTTTTCTTATAATCTACTCTTACAAACCATACACCTATTTCTTACACATTTTCATTTCCAATACAACTTCACATCTTTCATTTCTTACTTTTAATTAACAAAATAACAAAAATAAATAAATTTTTCTCTTTTCCCCATGCATGAATGGCGCCGACCCACTCTCAATTTCCCCTTAATTTGTTTTGTTTTCATTTATTTAATTAACACAAATTATCTCCCACATTTTCCTATAAATTACCCATCATACCTTCACTTCTTTCACACCACTTCTTCACTAAAGTTACTATACCAAAATCTCTTCCAAAATTCTACAAGAAATCCCTCTCAAGAAGTTCTCCCTAGTTAGCTTCTTTTAGGTAAAAATTTCCTCCAAACTTTCTTTATGTTCATCTACTTAGTATGAGCTTAGTGTGTGTTTTCTAAAACCATGAAGGTTAAGAAAGTAACAATAGGTTCATACTTTGTTTTTGTTCATAATCACAAATTCCTTTATGTTCCTTTATGTTTTCTTTATGTTTATTACTATCTAATATATCTATATAGCTATATATATATTATTTAGAGCATATAAGCTCATTGTCTTGCAATTTATTTACTTCATTACAATTTATTTTCAAGTTGTTTTCAAGACTAGTCGTTCTAATCTTAGACTTGTCCTCATCAAGTCAAAACAATTCCTTTTCTTTTCTTTTCGGGACTAGTTTTTTCTTAGTCCCAGGGTACCTTGATGAAGCTAAGGTCCTAATACTTGATTTACTTTCTTATTTGTTTAATTTTTCAAGTTATTATGATCCTTTATATTTCTATAGTTTATGATTCATATTCATGCATGAACATAATGTTCTTGTCTCAATAAAAATAAATGGGGAAGTGTTTTCATAAACTCAAGGTTCTTGTCAAATAAAAATAGAAAATAGATTTCCTAAAAACTCATGAACATGCTTGAAAATGATTTTTCTTAAATAGACAAAAGGTTTTATGAAAACTTATCTTTCATCAAGAAATAGAAATTCTTTTGGAATCATTACAAGAAACAAAAATATCATTTTATTACTTTTTGAATCCAAGTTTAGAAAATAAAATCACACCTTAGTAATTTAAAGTAATTACAAGATATTAAATCTAGAAAAAAAAAAAAGAATATTCATCTCCAATAACTCAAGATCTTTCAAAAGTAAAATGAATATTCCAATAAAATCTCAAGTTCAAAGTCTTTTAAAACCTTACTTTACATAAGTTGAGACAACTTCATTTACTTCATACATTTGTTATGAGTCATTACATTATATATATATATATATATACCTTTCAAAAAATTTACAAAATACTTGAAATATTTATCTTTTCAAATGAGCTTTGATTACAAGAAGGAAAACAAGTTTTTGCAAATTCGTGGCAAATCTGGTCGCTGTCTTTTCGGAACCCAAACGACCTAGTTTTATGAAAATAAGCTTAGAAATACGTAGATCTTTTCTAGTAGGTAGAAAACGGTATATTATACGCGAAATTCCGATTTAAAATGAGCAAGTTATGGCCATTTTAAGTTGGAATTTCTCCTTATACGATTTTTAACGCGATTTTAAAAAAAGTTAGAATCTTCAAGAAGAGAAATTTCATGAAATAATCATTTTGGGTATTCTTCTTGATTAGATAATCTCGAGGAAGATTGTTCGTATCCAAAAGATTACTACGATTAAGTGGAAATCCCGAACGACTCATCCATCTCAAGAAAGGTGTCATCATGGCTGAGTGAGTTTATTCCCCGTTATTTTTCATACTCTTGATTGTGCTTGTAAAAATTAGTTACACTAGAATTTAGGCAAAAATCAAATGGAAGTTGTATGATAATATGTTGAAAGAATGTTAAGTATATCGAAACTTGATTTGTTTGTAATAAAGTTGTTGTACATTACTATCTTGAAGTGTTTGAAATTGGTTGCTCACTTGAAAAAAGATAAATATAACTACTAGACTCTAATTAAGAAATTATGCATGCACTTCATATGTTTAGTCACATTGCATTCACTACTATACAATTGGTGGGATAAGTGTATAATAGTGGTGGTAGACATAACCGGTATATCATGTAAGTGGCGAGTAGGAGCCAGTAAGAACTACTTAAATTGGTGGCTAGTAGGAGCCTGTAATAACTACAAGTTTTTGATGGCGTATAGGAGTCAGTAAGATCTATAAAAGTGTTTTAAAAAGTTGTGGCTATAATTGGCCTGAATACCCAACCCCGAATGAAGGGCGTAATTCATTCAACATATGATTCCCAGAAAGTCATATGTCTTGTACGCTTACGTGGTTGTTGCGTTCCATATGTTTGAATAATAAACTTGGTTGATAATTTACTTTGAGTATGAATTTTGGGATTTACTAACTAAGCCCATAAGCTTACACCCCTATAGGTATTTGTATTCTTAGGAACACCTATTTTTTTTGTGCCCGAGGCCTCCCCGTATCCGTGTAAGTTCTATATATTGAAGCTTTTGGAGGAAATCTACTCGAAGACTTAGATTAGAATTCCTTTTAAATCTTTAATATAGTATTTTGGATGTTGTAAAGATTATCACGATCCTTGGGATTAGCGGGGGTATACCCCTAAGAAATCATGTAATAGACCTTTGGATATTAATGATATAATATGTTTCATTTCTAGATTCTTGTATGTTCATTTTTACTTGCTTAAACTATGCTTCCCAAAAGCGTCTCCTATTACCGTGCTAGACGCGTTACATGTAATACTAAGGCTTCGTATGACTAAGGTAGTCATTCTTGAGCCTTGATATTATATGTGGCCGACTGCCACGTTTAGGGTACCTTTCGGGGCATGACAATAATACTTCAAAAACCCTCTTTAGGTAAACTTTTCTTTAATTCTTTCTTCTCATGTCATGTAACTTTACATGACCATGGTGTGAGTTTCCAAAAACTAAATGTTATGGAAGCTACACTATGTTCATGTATTGTTCTTGTTCATGAATATCTATTTATGTTTATGTAGTTATTTTACATTGTTCATATTATTATTGTTATTATATCTAAATACTATTATATATCTATATATATATATATTCTTTAGAGCATAAAAGCTCATTTGCAATTTATTTATTTTCATGCAAAATAATTAATTTATTTCTTCCATTGCAATTTATTTATTTCTTATTGTTTTAAGACTAGTCTCTAGTCTTAGACTTGTCCTCATCAAGTTAAAACAAATTTTCTTTCTTTTATTTTATTTCTTTCTTTTGGGACTAGTCTACTTCTTAGTCCCGAGAGCCCTGAAAAAGCTAAGACTCCCAATACTTGACTTTATTTATTATTTATGTTTTTTTTTGCTTGTTATTATTTCTCATAATCATGCCTATTAAGATTGTTGTCCAAATCTTTAAAGCTTCAATAATACTTGACAAAAAGGAGATTTTATCACCCAAGAATAGTTTTATATAAAATATAAATTCTATGGTTGAACAAAAGTAAACTTACTCTTTTCCAAGTCTTAAGAAGAACTCACTATAATTTTAAAAATTACTTTTGTCTTGAAAAAGCTTTTTAAATCATTTTTATATTACTTTGTTTTCTTAAAACAAGATGACTTTGGTACTAAAATATTTTCATAAAAACATAATATAAGGAAGCCCCTTAAAACGAAAATTGGAGTTTTCAAAACCAAGATTTTTCAAATAAATAGGAAAAGTAGCACTAATGTTGAGAATTTAGAAAAGTAGAAATTTATTTTTTATTAAAAAGTCATTTAGGAAAAATAGTAAAGATGAACATAAAAGTAATTCTTTGAAAACAAAAGAATCAAAATAATTCATTACAAGGATTTACAAAATGGAATCTTTGTAAACTATGGTTTTTTACACTCTTGATTTATATTGTTTTACTTAAGAAATTTGGTTGGATAACAAACACTTGATGTAAGCCCTGGAAAATTTCAAAAAATAATTCCAAGATGAACTTCGAAAATGAACCCTAAAAATCACTCCAAATTAAAACCGAACTTCGACAAGTCCTAAATCGTGAACAAACCCAGAAACTTCTTAATCTTGAGAAAATAAAAATCCTTAAAAATAAAATAAGAACTCAATAGTCTTCAAATTCAAAACCGCTACGTATGACAAATTCCATATTTAACTCCAACTTGTAAAATCAGGTAATATAGAACCCAAAAACCAATTATTAAAAAGTAAATAATGATTAACTTTCGGAAATAAAACTCAATTCAAGAATTTCGAAAACGTTAAGAGATATTAAACGCTTACAAAAATGAAATTTAAAATAACTATCTCAAATTAAATATGTTGTATAAACATAAAATATCAGTTTCTAAATTCGCAAAGATCTAAACTAGAGAATCACCCGGAAACCCTAGTAGTTTAAACTCGGCAATTCCGTAATCCTAAACCAAGGAGTCAGGGTATGAGTAAAGGGTGTAGTTTAGGTCGTAATAATACAAGGATGCTTTAAAATATAAGATTAACAAATTCTCGATCTATTTCAAACTCCATCGGGTACAAACTTCGAAAAGCGTGCCCTGGGATTCGAAATATTAAATATATGATATTAGTACTGTTAGGCTCGTAACTTCATAAGAATTCCAAGTATATCAGTTAAATAAATTTTTTGGTTGCATGTAAACCCGATTTTTCTAATAACCGAGTAAACTTCGGAAATCGGAAACCAAAGCCCTAAACAGGATTAATATAAGCAACCTAGGAACCCAGGATCCGGCTTTTCTTCGATTTCAATTTAAAAGAAGCTCTATAAAATAATTTAATGTGGATTATTGTTTTAAAGTATATTTCAAACCTATAAAAAGTTTTGATTTCGTAAAATTTTCCATTCTAGGCTTTCCCTAGCTCCATTACAGAAAAGCGAGCTCTAGAACTAGAAATTCATAAAAATATTCCGAAATACTCTTTAGAACCGAAATTTTATAAGGATTTCAAAAAAATATACGTTTTACAATTTTTCGGGTTATAAAAAATTACAGTTATAGCTTTTTTCCCGTATTTTCTTTACTACCGGTAAAGTAGATGTATTGTCTACTATTTATTACTATTCACAAGTACAACCTACTATACACACAACCCATACCCTAGTCTTACATCCTTACAATTACTCATTATATTTTCTTTTCCAAGAAATTTTTGTTTCTTACTAAATTATTATACTTAACACTTTTATTACATAAATTCCAATTTTTCAAACAAATTCAACTCTCCCTCTCTCTACCCCTCACTTGGCCGACGCTACTCCCCCCATTTATCCCCCAATTTTTTTATTTTATCTCATTTTTACATCAAAGAAACCCTAATTTCACTTAATATAAATAATCATTTTCTTTTCTCTCTCTTCATTTTCATTTCATTTCTTTCAAAAGCTCACAAAACCTCTCTTTTCTCTCCCCTTTTTGCCGTGAGCCTCCCCTCTCATTTCCTACACCACACTTTGTTTTTTCTTCAAATTTGTTACTCCATACAATAAATAGGTAAGAGATCTATACTTTAGGATCTTGAAACATGTAATGGCAAGTTCGTTCATGTGTGATTCCACACAAATTCCCCATGAGCTTCAAGCTGGGGAAGTGGAAACACTTGAACATGAGATCTTTGCCATCACAATGTTTTAGATCTTGTTATTTGAGTTATTATGCTATTATCTTGTCTTATTATTAAGTTATGTTATTATTATTAGTGATTTGTGCATATATTCATCATCTATTCATGATTCACATAACTATCTTAGTGTTCATGCATTTATAACTAGTATAGTAAACTAGATCTAGTTGTTTTAAGTCCATACATACATTAGACTTTTGTTTTATGCTCTTAGATAACTCGTAATAGCTTGATGATAGTAGAAAAGTGTTAGAAAGCTCAAGATCTATATTAGTTTCAACTAAAATAACTTTTGAAAATTCGGATAAAAAGAGAACCATATTTAGAAAAACTATTTTTCAACTTCAAAATGTGTATTTTTCATTTAAAATGAAGGGTTTAAGGGATAGATATCATAAATGCGTGATTTTGAGGAGTAAAGTTTAGATCTTTGGGTTTATAGCTTACTACCATGAATTTCTTTTATGTTCATGTTCATATTATGTGTAGATCTTAGATTTGAACTTGAATAAAAATAGTAAAATTCGTATCTTGACAAAATCTATATTTAAAAACCACTTTCCAAGTCTTAAAATGAAAGTTTTAGTTGAGAAAATGAAGGTTTAGTGGATGTATATCATTAAAACTTCTTTTTACAAGAATCAAAGGTGATTTTCAAAAGTTATTTCCAAAATAAAAATCTTATTTTCGGATTTAGGCCAAGGCCTAGTTTAAAAACATGTTTTCCAACTCAAAAATGAAGATCTTATTCAAGAAATGGAAGGCTTTTAAGATAGGATATGTAAAGAATGATTTTTCATAAGTTTAGATGGGTTTTATCAAAAGATATGTCCAAAAATAAAATTGGTAAATTCGGATCTCAATCAAGACCAATTTTGAAAACCCATTTTTAACACAAAAATGAAAGTTTTGTTTAGAAAATGGAAGGCTTATGGAATAAATATCAATAGGAGATGTTTTTGATAAGTAAATGATAGATCTACTAGTAGAGATTCTCAAAAATAGGAAGAGATTACAAAATATGAAATTTGAGTTTTATCCAAATTTTGTAAATTCGGATGGTTTCAAAACCATACCTTAAAGACCCATTTATCAACTCCAAAACTTGTGTTTTATATGAAAAATGAAGAGTTTAGGTCATAGGTATCATCAAGTAATGATCTTTATAAATTAAGAAGAGATTGCTAAGAAAAACATGTAGAACAAGGAGTAGAAATAATATAGAAAAATTTAAGTTGTTGTCATTTTAAGAAATTCGTAATAATAGAGTAATGGTATGAAAACCCATATTTTTCAAACTCAAATTAGAAGTTTTATTAAAAAAATGAAGTCCTTAGTGGCTAAGCATGGTTGAGCCTTAATTTTCTAAGTATCAAATGATTTTTACTTAAAGGAATCAACTCAAAAACAATTTTTTACAAAATTCGGATTTTGGGATGAACCAATTTTAAAAACATGTTTATAAAGTGTAAAATGGAAGTTTTTATTGAAAAACAAAGGCCTTAGGGAATATACATAATGAAGACTTAATTTTAACAAGAATAAATAGATTTTATTAAGGAATTTTTCTAAAAACAAGTAAGAATTATCAAGAATACAAAACTAGCATTTCTAAGTTAATTTTTCATAAAGTCTTATAAAGAAAAAGTTTTCTAAAAATTCCTTTTGTTCAATACCATCAAGAACATGCATATATATATATATATATATATATACCTCATGACACATCATTTGTGGTAGTAACTTGTTCATATTGTATGTATACTTACTTTGGATAGTAGAGACATTACAAACATTCACAAAACTACTTTTCGGAATTGAATTTCGCTACTAATCAAAACTGTAAACCCCTGTTTTCTAAGCCCTAAATCTTAAGCCGGAAAGTCTATTGGAGACCTTAAGTCAACGGATATTGAGTAAAACCCTACAGTTTAGATCCTGCAAACCCGAGTTGTAAATCGAGGAGTCGAAAAATAATTAAAGTGTTTAGAATAGTCCGTAATAATATTTGATTTATTAAAAATATCAGATTGGTTTATTTTCGACTTATTTCGAACCCGTTTGGATACTGCTTTGGAAAGCGTGTCCCGGGGCTCGGAAAATTAAAAATATATCTTTAATATTTTTAGACTCGTATTTTTATAAGGATTTCAAAAATATTAAGTTTATAATTTTTCGGATTCTAAAAATATCAGTTATAGCTCATATAAGCTTATTTTACTCTTACGGTAACTTAATTGTTAAATTTCTAAAAATAATTTAATTGATTATTTTATTTAAATCATAAAAATTCTGCCACTTAAATAAAAATTTTTTCTTAATTTATTTTATATATTTTTTTGTCAAAAAGCCACTTTATCAACCCATACCTTAAGTACACATCTATTATCATTACTACACATTATTATGTCTTCTTTTGCTTTTTCTTACACTCCTTTTCCCCAAAAATGGCAGCTGACCATTCCCCATAAATTAGCCACTTTTCATTATTTTTAATTATTTATTTGATATTTTAAAGTCTATTTTAGTTAGAAATGGAAGCAACTAGTTACATTTTCAAAAATACAAATTGGAAATCAAACCACACACACCCTACACCCCAAGGATCACGCCAGCCCCCCTTGTAGCATGTTTTATTTTTTTTTTTTAAAATTATTTAACACACTTTTATCTCTATGTAAACATCTCATTCCTTCCCTCTTTCACATTTGCAAACCCTATATTTTTCCTCTCTCTTTTTCCCTCTCTTTTCTCTTCTTCCTTGCCTTGTCTTCTTGAGAACAAGCTGCCACCATTTTCTTTCCTTGCTTCCACATATATTTCTTGCAAATATTTAAGGTAATCATCCTCTTTTAGCTCTCATAAGATGTTATAGGATGATATTGTGGATGTTTCATGCATCAAAGGACATTCCACAAGCTTAAAATGCTATGGATGATGATGCCAAGAGTTGAAACACTCCTCTAGATGATGATCTCTTTTGTTCTTAGTATTTTGTTATCTTGAAGGCTTGTTTATCTTCTTTTTTGTGATAACTTGTAGATCTAGAGTTTTACAAAGCTTTAGTTATGTTTATGTGTAGATCTAGAAGTTTAAGGCCTACTACCAAGTTTTTCTTATGTTCTCATGGTTGAATATTGAGTAGATCTTAGATTTGAGTTTGAATGAAAAAGTGAAATTCGTAACTTGTCAAGGCCATTTTAAAAACCCCCTTTCAAGTCTTAAAATGAAGTTTTTGTTAAGAAAATGAAGGTTTGATGGATGTATATCATCAAGACTTCATCTTACAAGAATCAAAGTTGATTTTCAAAGTTTATTTTCAAAAACAAAAATTGTATTTTCGGATCAAGACAAAGATCTAAAATAAAAACATGTTTTCCAACTCAAAATGAAGATTTTATTCAAGAAATGAAGGGTTCTTGAGATATAATATGTAATGGGTTGTTTTTCATGAGTTTTGATGAATTTTCTCAAGAGATATGTCCAAAATAAATTTATGAAAATTCGGATCTAGACCAAGACCATTTTTGGAACCCATCATTCAACTTTAAAATGAAGATTTAGACAAAAATATAAGGGCTCTTGGTATAAATATCTTAAGGAATGAATTTTCATAAGTTTAAATGAGTTTTCCTAAAAGGTATTGCTTAAATCAAGTGTTTTGTAAAAGACAAAATTTAGGTCTTGTCTTCATTGTAAACTTCAAAGAGGAAATTCGTAATTATGGGGAGACCAATTTTTAAAACCTTCTTTTAGATCTCAAAACAAGTATTTTATATTGAAAATGGAATGCTTTGATGATATAATATAGGAAAATTATTTTCATTGAACTAAGTAAGTTTTAGTAAAGGAATTACTCAAAACAAGACAATGAGTTTCAACTTGTAAATTTCGGTTTTATGAAAATGGATTCTTAGAAGTTTCATTTGAACTTTATGTTTGGATTAGATAAGTGTGTAATCTCTTAATTTTGTTTTGAGATCTCCTTGCAAGTTTAGGACTAAAATAAGTTGGTCTAAGTAGTTAAATAGAGTAGATATAGCAATTTTTCACAAAGGCTCAAATCTTGGATTTTCGCAACCCTACTGTACAGTATGTTTCCGACCCTTAAATGACCTTAAATGTTTGAATTAACTTTAGAAATAGATAGCTCTTTCGAAGTAGGTATAAATCGGTATATTATAAGCTAATTCCGAGTTAAAATGAGTTAGATATGACCTTTTTAAGTTAAGGATTCAACCTAGGCGGAAATTGACGAACTTAGTAAATAAAATTGTTAAGTTTAATAGAACTTCATAAGAGATACTCATTGAGGGTATTCCTTGTACTTAGGTGAATTGGAGGACGGGTTACCACTTCCCGAGGACTATTACGACTAGTGGATTTTCACTACATGGACAAGTGAGTTCATTTCTCAATTAATTATGCTCTTGGATGTGCTTGTAGTAGTAGTGGCATTAGACTTAGGAAAAGATAAAATTGTGTTGAATGGTGATCTAAACTTGCATGAATGAACGATAAGTATATCGAGGCAAGCTTTGTTGCAATAATTTGTATGAGCTAGTATAGATTTGGATGTCTGAAATGTATGGTCACTTTTAAATTATCTAATTAATATACCATGATTATATGAATAAATTGTACATGCATAACACGTAGTGAGTCACATATCATTGTCGAGTATGCCTTTGGTGGGACAAAGGTGTATTTGGGAGGCAGCGGTCTTTAATGAAGGGGACTAGGGTTGCATGACTTATGGACCACCCCATTCAAATAATGAAACTATGGTTGCATGACTTATGACCAACATTAAATTGTGGTAGCATGTCTTATGACCACCCACTCAAGATCGGGACTATGGTTGCATGTCTTATGGACCAGCATTGGAACTGTAGTTGCATGACTTATGAACTACCCCAAACCCCGAATGGAGGGGCTAAATCTATTCACATATGACTACCGGAAAGTTATAGCTTGCTTGCTCATTTGCTTGTGCACTCATATGGTTGCTTAATTATAACTTGCTTGTATAGATATTTTTAGCTTGATCGAGTATGTTACTTGGAAAAGAATCTCACTAAGCATTAGCTTATACCCAAGTTTTTGTTGCAGTGTTCCTATTTTTGGATGTTACGAGAGGACATTTTGTGCAGGTTTATCACATTGGATTAAAGAGCTTTTGAGGAAGTTGGGACCTAGTATAGGCGTGGACTTCTAGGAAACTCTTTAATGTAAATTCATATATATGTAATTGGAGCTAAACGATGTGGACTCCTATTATTTTGGCGGGGGTATGCCCCCTTGGCTTTTGTAAAGTTGATTATTTATCTTGTTTTGATGTATATTCTTAATGCTATATATGCTTTCTTAAGACTACTCGAATCAAAGTGTGATCCTAAAAGTTGTGTGAGTACACCTTACACTCGACATATAAACTTATGGGGTGAATAAGGTTGTCATACTTAAGTTTAAATATCGGGTGTGGTGGACTGTCACGTTTAGGGTACCCTTTGGGGCATGACAAAAACTGATCGGACCTTTTCGATACTTTAAAGTTTTCAAAACTTGGAAATAATATTAGAATTAGATAGATCTTTCGAAATATATAGAAATCGATATATAATTTGCTAAATTCCGAGTTAAAATGACCAAGTTATAGCCGTTTTAAGTTGGAATTCCCACTTAGGACGAGAATTACGAATTTGATAGTTTGTATGAGATAGAATGGATTAGTTTTAAGTAGAAATACTCATTTGGGTATTTCTTCCCTTTTAGATAACTCCGAAATCGATGATTCCATACCATCGGATTACTTTTTGAAATGACCTAGATTTACATTTTAATCAAATCTCATGTGTTTATTAATTTATTTTAAGGAGTTGAATTGAATGAGTATGTTTGTGTTGTTAGTAGTCTAAGATATATGATTTTGTATGTGTATATGTTGATATTAATTGTTTGTTTTATATGCATTAATGTGTGAGTAATGAAATTATTAATGTTGTCTTGTGCACATTAAGATGTTAAATTAGGTTAGATTATTAAATCAACTCCAATTTTGTTAAAGATTAATTGATAGAGTTCTTGGTAATTAAGTAGCATTTATGCCCTAAATGTAAGCCAAATGGAGTCCAAATTAAAGTGAAATGCAACCTAAAGTTAATATATGCATTGAGGGGTAAATTTGGAAGTGTAAAAGTCAAAATTAAGCTAATTTGATTACTTTTTGAGGCAGCTCAAAATTTTATCCGAATTTTCCTTTTCTTTCTTCTTTTCTCTTCTTCTTCTTTCTCCATTTCCATCTTCATTTCCAAGCTCAAGTTAGGGTTTATATCAAGTTTGAAAATCAAAGTATTCTCTTAAGACAAGGTATGTATATACTTGAATTGATTTAATTTAGGTTGTTGTGTTGTTTTATTTTCCTTCTTGAAATAGATGCATGAATTATTGGATGGATTGAGTTTAAGATTGATCAAATTGTTGTTCATGCATGGGATTAGTTGAGAAAGTGTTATATGAGTGTGGGAGAGTATGCATGTATTGTTGTATGATTATGAAGAGTTGGAAGATGTTAAGAGGATTTGTATAGGAGAATTTAAAATTTATGGAAGTAGAATTTGAAGTGTTTAGTGTTGAATTCATGCCTTGAATTGCTAGAATTGAGTAGTATAGATATGAGTAAGGCTAAGATGTTAGTAAGGTGGTGGAGGAAGGATTAAAGTGTATTATGATATGATTTTGTAAAGTTGAAAAACAGGGGATTTAAGTTTCTCTCGTTTAACCTTGTTTTTAAAACGTACGCCGGCAACCTGGGAATTCAACGCCGCCGGCTTATAGGCAGCGTTGGATTCAGAATTTGTAAGGCTGGCTGAAAGCCGCCGGCTTTCGCTGGGAAAGTCAGCCGGCGTTCATTCTATCATGTTGAACGCTGGTAGTGAAAATTAAGGCCGCCGGCGTATATGTCAAAGCCGCCAGCTTATCTGAGTAAGCGGCCGGCTCATACCTCTCTGGACGTTCTTGAAAATTTTGGTTTTGGATTCTACGCCAGCTCAAGGCCGCCGGCGTAGGGTATAAAGGCTGACGGTGTACAATTTGAACGCTGCCAGCGTTGGCAGTGTACATTTTCAGAACTTTGAGCACCGGCCCAAAGCCGCCGGCTTTGGCTGCCTGCCTATCCCCTGTGCTTTTGAAATTCAAAAACTTTTTCCACAAATTTTCGAAGTTTGTTATTTGAGCAATTGAGTTTTATTAAGCGATTTGGGACATAATAGGGTGTTTAAATGATTATTCATGACCTTGTATCCAATTATTTAGATTTCTTTGATAAATTGTGATATATGGATATAATATGTATATTTGTGTTAATGAGATCTGTAATTGTGATTTATTAATTATTGTGATATTTCCATTACAGTTAAGGATTCTTCGGTTAGTTCATCACCGAGAGATCCTAGTTCTATTCTAACGAGTTCAGGTACGCAATAACTTGTCTGATGTTTGCTAGGACCAGACATTTCTAACTTGACCTAAATTGATTCGATTTAATATTTGGATGAATTGGATGTCTATTACGCTGTTTAATCTGGTCCGAGGAGCAGCAAACCTGTCATGATGCAATGACATGTTAGCTAGGCGCTTAACCAAGTCATGATGCAATGACTTTACCATGATGCAATGGTACGCTATGATGCAATAGCGATTCTTTTGGTTAAGTAGGTAGCCGATATGGGGGAATTGTATCTGTGTAACGTTTGCTTAAACTTAGGGGGAAATACCATGATTTAGTTCAAGGTTTATGGGAACTTGTGAACTAGGCTCATGTTATGGACTGAGTTTAAGTAGAGTCGGGCAACGGCTTTTAAACCCTAGATGAAGCTATTAACTTCATGAAATAGATATAGGAGATATAAGTATTCGGACTGCTTATATCAACCCCCTGAGCAACTGCTGTTACTCAGGATCCCTGGATTCCCGAAGTGTGACCGGGGTTTGAATACCCTCTTATTGATTTGTGAATCAAATTGTAATAAAGATAACCACTTGTTCTATGATGCATTACATGAATTGGATGATTTGTTATGCATTGGTTATTGTGTACTGGGCCTCTGGCTCACTTTTGCTACTTTGCAGGTATTGGAGATGAGTATTACGATGACTTGGGCTATGGGTCCGATTTCGAAAGGTTTCTGGACGAGTGGGAGGAATAGGATCCGATGACCCGGGACTTTTAGAAGACTTTTTGCTAAGGACCAGCTATGTATAGAAGGCTTGTTAGTGAAGCCAATTTCTTTTGTAATGACCTCAGATCCCTTAGGATTCTTATGTTTTGAGAAAACATGTAATTTTTGTAGTGCCATGTGTTGGCACTAAACGATGTTTATTTAATGTAAATATATGTAAAGTTTGCTTTTGTTAGCAATCTTGTTTTATTTAAAAAGTTCTTTATAAAGTATGGTGTTTTGATCAAACAATTTTCATAAACTGTTAGTTTTAGGACAACCTTACATATAATGTGAAAACGTTATATGTGGTTGGGGATTCGGTACTCTAAGTCTCGGGATTTAGAGGATCGGGTCTTTACACTTTTACTAAGAGACTGGTGATCCAATGACCGAGTGAGTTTTCCTCTTATTTTGTTACCTTGCTTGTGCTTGTAGCTAGTTGCATTAGAATTAGAAAAAGATAAAATTGAAATGAATTGTGATATAATCCTGGTTGAACAAATGATAAGTATATCGAGGAAATACTTTTTGTAAGATCATTGTATGAGTTAGCATATATTTGAATTGTTTGAAATTTTCTATGATCGCTCTTAGCCTACATAATTAACATGCCATGATTATCTGAATAAATTGTACATGCATATCACATATTGAGTCACATTGCATAGGCTAATATACCTTTGGTGGGACAAAAGTATATTAGTGGATGGCGGGTGAGCCAATATTAACATTAAGGATGCGAAATCACTTAAGTTAACGGTAGTGGTGTAGGCACTTGAATCAACTAAATAAAACAAGAGAAAGAGATTAGGATTGTGGTTGCATGACTTATGGACCACCCCACTCAATATTGGAATTATGGTTGCATGTCTTATAGACCATCCTAACCTCGAATGGAGGGCGTAAATCCATTCACATATGGCTACCAGAAAGTCATATGCTTGTTTGCTTATGTGTTTATTCATACATAGCATATGGATGAATTATAACTTGCTTGTTATGGTATGAAATTAAGGGAACTCTCACTAAGTTAGTATAGCTTATACCCCAATAGATGTTTGAATAAACAAGTTGACGGGAGAATGCTACTTGGGGACTGAGATGGTTGGAGCCGAATATAACTTCGGGATTTCGGTAAGAAGCAAGAATGCTTGAAGATATTAGCTAGTTTTTTTGAAATGTTTTGTAATAGTGATTTATATATGTAGTATAGTGAATTATATTTCCTTTACATTGTTACTCAAGTTGTAAACCTCTGAAGTTTTGAATTCAAATTAAAGCTTAAACCCTAATTAGAAGTCAACCGAATTTCTAAAGTCAACAAAACCCTAGTTTACCGTAACCGCTTAAGTCCAGCATTCCTGTTTAAGAAACCCTAAGAGAGTAAGAAAGAGTTTAGTGAGTAGAATAGTTCGTAATTATCCAAGGAAGCTTAAAAAGATCAGTTTTGTAAAACCGCGACTCGTTTTAAACCCGATCGGACACAGTTCTTGGAAAATGTGTCCCGGAGCTTGGAATAGTAAAAATATTCCGAATATACCGTTAGACTAGTAAAAATATAAGATTTTCAAAAATATCAATTTCATAATTTTTCGGTAGCTAAAAATATAAGATATCGCATTTATACGCATATTTTCTTACTACCGGTATTTAAATTATCATGTCTATTTTACACTACACTATTTACTACTATTCTACACTATTTATCTATCTCTATTTTTTCTTACAACCTACTCTTACAACCCATACCTCTATTTCTTACACATTTTCATTTCCAATACAACTTCACATCTTTCATATCTTACTTTTAATTAACAAAAATACAAAAAAAAAAAAAAATTCACTCCCTTTCCTCACTAAATGTGTGCCAGCCCCCTTCTCTTTTTCCTTTAATTGTTTTACTTTTCATTTATTTAATTAACACAATTTATCTCCCACATTTTCCTATAAATACCTCCTCTTACTTCCACTTCTTTCACACCTTTCTTCTACTAAAGTTACTCTCTCAAATTTCTACAAGAATTTCCTCCCAAGAAGTTCTCTCTAGTTTAGTTCCTTTAGGTAAATTTTCTTCAAGTTTTCTTTATGTTCATCTACTTAGTATGAACTTAGTGTGTGTTTTTTAAACCATGAAGGTTAAAGAAAGCAACAATAGGTTCATACTTTGTTTTTGTTCATCATCAAATTCCTTTATGTTGCTTTTATATTTATAACTATCTAATATATCTATGTAGCTATATATATCATTTAGAGCATATAAGCTCATTTGTTTTGCAATTTATTTACTTTCCTGGTAATTTATTTACTTCCTTGCAATTTATTTACTTTCATATTGTTTTTAAGACTAGTCTTGCTAGTCTTAGACTTATCCTCATCAAGTCAAAAATTTTCTTTTTCTTTTTGGGACTAATCTTTTCCTAGTCCTAGGATACCTTGATGAAGCTAAGGTTCCAATACTTGATTTATTAGCTTATTCTTTCAAGTTATTATGTTTCTTTATGTTTTCACAACTTTATGATTCATATTTATGCATGAACATAATGATTCTTGTCTCAATAAAAATAAATAAGGAAAGGTTTTCTTAAAATAAAAGTTCTCTTCTAGAAATAAAAGTAGGAAGTAAACTTTTCTAAAACTAAGAAGTCATCTTAACAAACTTAGAGGAGTTCATAAGAAATTTTATAAACATACATGACCTAGAAAGGACTTTTTGAAGTAAACAAAGATATTACAACAACTTCACTTTTTCTTCAAATGATAGAAATTCTTTTCATTAAAATAGAATGATCTCAAGAAACCAAGAAATTATTTCTCTAAATATAGAAGTGTTATTACTTTCAAAAGTGTTGGAAACTAAGCTTAGGAAATATAATCATTCCTTAGGAATTTAAAGAGATTACAGAAATAAAATTTAGGAAAAGAAAAATACTCATTTGAAATAACTTAAGATATTTTCAAAAGAGGAATATTTCAAAAGTTCTCACTTTCCAAAAATATTTAAGAGACTTCACTTTTCATAGTTGAGACAACTTCATTAACTTCATACATCTAATATGAGTCACTTAACATATGTTTATACATTCCAAAGGTTTTACAAGCTATTATATTACCTATCTCTTCAAAATGAGCTTTGGATAAAAGAAGGAAAACAAGTTTATAAAAATTCGTGGTGAATCTGTCCGCCACTTTTTCGGAATCCAAACGACCTAGTTTGATAAAAATAATTTTAGAAATAGATAGATCTTTTCGAATAGGTAGAAAACGATATATTATATGCGAAATTCCGAGTTAAAATGAGTAAGTTATGGTCATTTTAAGTTGGAATTTCCTCTTATACGATTTTACCGCGATTTTGAGAAAGTTTAGAATCTTTAAGAATAAAGATTTCATGAAAGACTCATTTTGGATATTTCATCTTGTTTAGGTAGAGAAGGACCCGAGATCACTTTCCCGGAAGATTACTTCGATTAAGATCTACCGACATGAAGTGAGTTAATCCTTTACTAAGTTACATTTTCATGTTTTATGCTTGTAAGTAGTAGCACTAGCAATTAAGAAAAAGATAAAATAAATAATTGTTGTGTGACTTGGAATTATGATTGATTGAATATAAGTTAAGAATATCGAAAGAAGGTTTGATAAATAAGTTGTGATTCTTGTATTGATATGATGAAAATTGTGTTGATCGCCTTCAACATGAACTAAACATTATTTGGTTAAAAATATAGTGAAATCAATTCATGCATATCATACTTGTAAGTCACATTTGTTTCACTACTATTCTTCGTATGGGGAAACGAGGAAATGGTAGTGGTGGCTGGTAGGAGCCGGTGTAAACCCCCAAAAATTTTCATAATTCTTGGAAAATAATCCTACAAGTCTAAGTATCAAAATTTAAATCTCGAAAATCGACTCAAGATAAAAACCAAATTCTAGACCGAACCAAAACACCGGAAATGAAACCCTAAAAATCGAATCAAGTTAAAACTTAATTCCAAATAAGATCAAAAACGAGCTTTCTGAATCTTGAGAAAACGAGAACCCTTGAAACAAAGTATAAAGTCCAACTACTGGTATAATCAACGTCCGTACGCCAATTAAATCATCTACCCAATTCCTAAAACGCGAATCAAAACGACAGATCCAAATACCACTTAACAATGGAATGATAAAATCTTAAATCCTTCGGTAAAATTTTAGAATCATAATCTTCAATTTTCACCAAAAGTGAAACTAAGTCAACTCATAACCCTAGACTCGATTAAAACGATCTCGAGAGCTAAAAATTATTAAATAATCACAAATAAAATAAGATAAAACATAGATGTTGAGCTAAAAATATAAAACGATCAAAACTCGAAAATTATACGATCTTACGAATATCTCGACGAAACCCGAAGTTAAACCGGAACCCTAAAATCAACAAAGCCTATAATGAACCCTAGTGTTTAAGATCCGGCAATCCCGTGTTTTCAAACCCTAGAAAATGATATTAAGCCAATAGCTTAAAATAATCCGTAATAATATAAGGTAATATAAAAATATCAGATTCGCGAATTTCGAGTGTCCTTCGGACTCAAACGGGATCAGTACTCGAAAAGCATGTCCTGGAGCTCGGAATATTAAAAATATTCCGTTTATACCGATAGACTTGTAAAAATATAAGGATTCCCAAAATATCAGTTTTAGAATTTTTCGGTAACTAAAAATTACAGATATTGCATTATTACATGTATTTTATTACTACCGGTACTTTAATTGTCTAGTCTACTATTCATAGTACTTTTCTACTATTCATTACTATTTCACTATCTTTACTTTTTCTTACACCTATTTCTTACTACCTACATAACTATTTTCTTACTTTTTATATTTCCAATACATCTTATATTAAATCATACCTTACATATTAATTATTTTCTTACAAAATTCACTCAAAAATCAACTCATTTCCTCTCTATCATCCTTAAGGCTGGCGCTACCCCCCCTCTCTCTTCACTCAATTATTTTTCTTTTTCAATTTATTTTATTACATCTAAAATTCACTCCAAAAATTCTATAAATACCCCCTTCCTCTTTCATTCTTTCACACAATTCCTTCTACTACCAAAACTCTCTCAAATTCACTACACAAACTCTCTCCATAAACTTTTCCTCTACCAAAACTCTCTTTCACCAAATACTCACAAGAATTTCCCTTTATACAATACAACTACCATTTCTCCATAACCACATAACCATACATTCACTACCATCTTTATACCACAAAAATACCTTAGGTAAGAATTTCTTCCAACCTTCTATTTATCCATGTTATGTAAATTAGCATGACTATGGTGTTGTTTTGAAACTCATATGAGTAGTAAAAGCAACAACATGTTTATGTTTTGTTCTTATACATAAGCTTCCTATTTTATTATGTTGCTATTATTATTGTTATTATTTGCTTCTAATCTAACTTATATATAGTATTATATTATGTATATATATTTATTTAGAGCATATAAGCTCATTTGTTATTTATTTACTTCCAAGTTATGCAATTTATTTATTTTATGTTGTTATTAAGACTAGTCTTTCTAGTCTTAGACTTGTCCATATCAAGTCAAAACAACCTTTTGTTTATTTTCTTTAATCTTTCGGGACTAGTCCATTCTTAGTCCAGGAATGCCTTGATAATGCTAAGGCTCCAATACTTGACCGGGATACCTTGATGAAGCCAAGGTTCCCAATACTTGATATTTTATTTTCTTGCTCATTATTTATTTCTAGTATTTTCTTATGTTCTTATTACTTTATATACTCATTACTTGCATCTACATAATGTTAATGTCTCAACTAATTCTATTTACTTTAATGAACTCGAAGCTAAATTTTCGATTATATGATTTATCACAAAATCATGAAGTTATTATCAACAACATAAAAATAGAGTTTTCTCAACGTTTTCTTAAATAACAAAGATAGATTACCAAGGAAACATAAGAAATAAATATTTTCTTTATATATTATTAACCTAAGCTTTAGTAAAATAATTTATTAATATTAAAAGTTTTTACAAAAAGCTTAAGATTTAAACTCTTTTAAACTTCATAATAAAACTAAGAAATAAACTAGTTTTCAAAGTTAAGATAAAAATCAATCCATAAAGTTATAACCCACTTAGGAAAATAATGATTTTCAAGTCCCTATAGAAAAGACTTATTTTTCCAAATAATATAAACAAGATAAGGTTATAAACAAATGATTTTACAAATAGAGATGATTCTTTTCGAAAGAAATAAAAGAACAAGTTTTAGAAAACAAAACTTATATTTTAAATAATAGAGACAAGACTCGAGAACCATCCTAACACATAAATTCAAAAAGAGGTTTTTCAACAACTTAATATACTTTTGATAAATTTGATTTTAAGTAAAATGTATGAAAGACTATGGTTAAAGGAAAAATTTACTTGTTTTGGAAAAAGAATGAAGAAAATAAAGTAAGAATATACTCATTTATAACAAACTAAGAAAATATAAAGTTTCTTCAAATACTTGAAAAGAAATTATCAAAGTTAAAGTTTTAACAACTCAAATTGAATTGTTTTATGAAATAAATTGTTGAGATACTACCATTAGAATTTTTGCATATAAAGTGAGCTTACTTATATACTCAAAGTATTATCAAATATATATTTATATATATATATATATATATATTGTTACAAAAGGATTTTCTTTAAAATAAAGTTGAGTTAGAAATGGATTTGCAAAAGTTTAGAAATAATTCGTTTTAAATCTGTACCCAATGCTTTCGGAACCCAAATGACCTTATATGGCAAAGATAACCTTAGAAATGGATAGATCTTTTCGAATAGGTAGAAAACGGTATATTATATGCGAAATTCCAAGTTAAAATGAGCAAGTTATGGCCATTTTAAGTTGGAATTTCCTCTTATACGATTTTACGGCGATTTTAAGAAAAGATTAGAATCTCCAAGAATAGAAATTTCATGAAAGACTTATCCTGGGTATTTCTTTTGTCTAGGTGATGAAAGATACGAGATTACCCTACCTGAGGATTACTACGACTAAGAAGATCGTAAAATGGATGAGTGAGTTATTCCTCCTAATTTCGTTACCTTACTTGTGCTTGTAAAGTAGCGGCATTAGTATACTAAGAAAAGATAAAAATGGATATATATTTGGGGAATTCGGGATTATGTATATGTGATTCTATGTTTATGTATGAAATGAGAATTAAGAATATCGCAACTTCGAATTGCTTGTTTAAATAATTTTGTTTACTTACTTGTATGACTGTTTATTGTTTGCTAAATTGATTGATCACCCCTAATAAACCTTAATAAGGTTTGGCTTAAGAAAAATAAAACGCTCACGCATAGCATCCATCGAGTCACATCTTTTTCGGAAGGTTGCTACTCCTACGCATAGAGTTGGATTGGCTGTGATCGTGCGGTGCCACGGGCCATGTTCCTTCCTGGAGAATCCAAATCGCTCGGGGAAAACGACTCTAGGTTCGGAGCCGAGCCAACCGAATGCTGTGGGTGAGGACCTGGGGACTAGCAGTAGGAGGTCGAGGACCTTCAACCTCGATTCCCTAACCTTTGATATGGAGGAGTAAATTCGTTCTATATATGGTTTCCGAACAACTATATATATTTGCGTAATCATGTGATTATTGCATTGTATGCATAGCATATGTGTGAAGATTTAAATAAACTTGTTTGAAATTATGGTGCGAATGAAAAGGAATATCTCACTAAGCTAGTTGTAGCTTATACCCCTATAGATTTTGTTGAAACAGGTATACCCTTGGCTTAAATCGAGGATCATGACATTAAGAAAGTCATGGAAGGATGTTAAGCTTCTATGAAGGAAATGGAATCATAAGATGAAGTAATTTTGTAAGGTTCTTTTATATGTAATGACTTATATGATTAGTGATGTATATTCATTTGAAGACAATAGAGGGATATGCCCTTAAGAACTATAATTTAATGTGTTTATGTTTTACGACAAGTATTCTCTTTGCCTTGTTACTTATTTATTATCAAAATAAATTGCGCTACTCCGATGCGTCCCCTTGGTTGTGATGTACGCCTTGTACATGATATGGAAGCCTTTGCATGACTGAGGTAGTCATTCCTGGGCTTTAGTATTGTGTACGGCGGACTGCCACGTTTAGGGTACCCCTCGAGGCGTGACAGCCGGAAAGTCTACATGGGCTAGTAGGAGCCAGAAAGTCTACAAGACAAGCAGGAGTCGGTAAATCTGCAAATATTGATGGTTGTATGGGCCTGTAACCTCCCAACTCTTGACATGGAAGGCGTAAAATCCATGCTACACTTGATTTCCGGTTAATCATGTGTATTTTGTTTATTCATATGATTGGTGCATTCTCATATGCTTGATTAAACACTTGTTTGTTATATGAAAATGTCTTGTAGATGGAATTATCTCATTAAGCTAGATTTGTTTATACCCTTATAGCTTTTTGTTACAGTTCGATTACCTTTTATTGGCCCCAAGAAGCCCCGAATGCTAGGTACGAGTTTAAGCTACTAGGAGTTTTTGGGAGAAGCTTTATGTATTTAAGTTTTGAACATAGGCTTCTAGGAAAATCTCTATAGTAGGCTTGTGTTATAGTAGCTATTATTTTGTTGAAAGACTTCTAAAGCGGGGGAATGCCCCTAAGATGATGTAAGGATATTATTATGAAAATCTTATATTTATTTATATAAGTTCTTGCTTGCTTTTATTATCTACTTAAATGTAATACCTCTGTGAGTCTCCTACTACCTTGGAAGCATGTCTTGTATGTGATATCGAAGCTCCTGCATGACTAAGGTTGTCATTCATTAGCTTTAATTTATATGCGGCGGACTACCATGTTTAGGATACCCTCCGGGGCGTGACACAAGTTGTATCAATATAAAATGTATCTCTCCAATGTGTCTCCTCTACGTGTTAGACGCTTTGTACATAGTATGGAAGCCTTTGCATGACTGAGGTAGTCATTCCTAGGCTTTAATATTGTGTACGTCAGACTGCCACATTTAGAATACCCTTCGAGGCGTGACACTTGAGCATGGAAGAATATAGCTATATATCTATGAAAAAGGAATTTTTCAACTATATAGATAACTAATTATTTATCAAAGCAAATTTTGAATGGTTTAAATGTTTGAAACAAATTGCTTTTGGGTTAGGGAAAATTCGTGGTGAATCTGATCACCACTGTTTCGAAGCCTAAATAATCTATTTTGATAAAAAAAATAGTTTTAGAAATGGATAGGTCTTTTCGAGTAGGTGGAAATCGGTATATTATATGCACAATTCCGAATTAAAATGACCAAATTATGGCCATTTTAAATTGGAATCCTCTCTTATGCGAACTTTGACGTTCTTATGTCATTGTTTTGTCAAAATTCAAGAAAGTCATCAAGAAATACTCACTTTGGGTTTTTTCCTTGACTAGGTGATTCCAAAGAAGGATACTCATATCTTGAGGATTATTTCGACTAAGAGGAGTGTCACGCCCCAACGAGTACCCTAAACGTGACAGTCCGCCACACTCAATATTAAAGCTTAAGTATGACAACCTTAGTCATTTCCAAAAGCTTTATATTAAGTGTAAGGCTTACTTTCACAATTTTAGAGGACCATATAGAATAATGAAGCTTAAGGAGATATAAAAACATATTAAGAAAAGAAGAATCACAATAATTATTTGTCCATGGCATAAACTTTACAAACTTAGGGACAACTCCCTAAATTACAAATCTATTAACATGCTAATACTAAACTATACTTTATTCAGATTTCTAATATACAAGAGGGATTACCTGCCCACAGGGTCCACGTGGCCTTAACCATAGGTACGGGAACTGCAAAAGATAGCTATCGGGGTATAAGCTAATAAGCTTAGTGAGTAATTCCCAAAATTCATACTCGAAGTAGATTATCAATCAAGTTTATTATTCAAACGTATGAAATGCAACAACCACGTGAGCATACAAGACATATGACTTTCCGGGAATCATATGTTGAATGAATTTACGCCCTTCATTCGGGGTTGGGTATTCAGGCCAATTACAGCCACCACTTTTAAAAACACTTTTATAGATCTTACCGGCTCCTATACGCCATCAAAAATTTTGTAGTTATTACAGGCTCCTACTAGCCACGAAAAGATTTTTGTAGTTATTACAGGCTCCTACTAGCCACCAAAAACTTGTAGTTATTACAGGCTCCTACTAGCCATCAATTTAAGTAGTTCTTACCGGCTCCTACTCGCCACTTACATGATATACCGGTTATGTCTACCACCACTATTATACACTTGTCCCACCAAATGTATAGTAGCGAATGCAATGTGACTCAACATATGGAGTGCATGAATAATCTCTTTAATTACAGTCTAGTAGTTACATTTAACTTCTTTCAAGTGATCAACCAATTTCAAACACTTCAAGATATTAATGCACATACAATCTTTATTACAAACAAATCGAGTTCCGATATACTTAGTATTCTTTCAACATATTATCATACACTCCCGTTTTCTTTTTCTTAAGTTCTAGTGCAACTAATTTTACAAGCACAATCAAGAGTATGAAAAATAACGGGGAAATAACTCACGATGCCATAACGTCTACTCTTCTAAGCGGATGAGTCGTTCACACACTCCACTAAACCGTAATAGTCCTCGGGGTGAAGAAATCCTTCCTCGGGATCACCTAACCAAAGAAAATACCCATAATGAGTTTTTCTTGAAGATTTTCTTGAATTTTTGACAAAACAATGTCAAAGAACGTCAAAGTTCGTATAAAAGAATGTTCCAACTTAAAACGGCCATAACTTGGTCATTTTAACTCGGAATCGCGCATATAATATACCGATTTCTATCTACTCGAAAAGATCTACCCATTTCTAAAATTATTTCCGACAGACAAAGCCATATAGGCTTTGAAAAAGTGGCGACAAAATTCACCACGGATTTCCAAGTAAAACAACTTTGGTTCAAGAAATCAAAATTTGTTTGATAAATACTTAGTTATCTATATAGTTGAAAAATTCTCTTTTTGTAACTATATAACTCATATTTAAGCATGCTCAAGTGTCTTGTTGTCCAAATTATTTTTCTTAAGTAAAACAATGTCGGTTTGAAGCTTTTCGGAAATTGTTTTTGTAATTTCTTTGAAATGAATACCTTGTTTTCTTTATTTTCTAAAAACGTTTTATGTTGGTTTTATTTATCTTTTCTAAGTGACTTTAAAATAAAATTTTCTACTTTCTAAGTTATATAATACTATATTTGAAGTTTTCTAGAAAATATTCTTTTCTTCATTTTCTTGTGTAAATTCCTTTGTTTACTTGTTTGCAAAAATTCTTGATATTTCTCATTCTTTTTCTTATTTTCAAAAAAATTATCCATGCATGAAAATTTGTTTCTTATAAAAACAAAGTGGAACAATTTAAGGACTTTTTGTAGAAAAACTAATTTCTATAATCTTATTAACTTTCTCTTGTAACTTGAAAAGAAATAACTTTATTATTTTCAAACCATAAATTTTCTTTGCCTATTTGTTTGCAAGGTCTTTATTTAAAATTTCCTTAGTCATCCATCTTATTTTCTTTCTTATGAAAAGAACCATTTTTGTCAACAAAATATTTTCTTTTGAAAAACAAGGTAGAGTAACAAGATTTAAGTAGCTTTTTAAGTAAAAATAGTTTCTAAATTCATAGTGAATTCTTTTTGTAACTTGAAAATGAATGAGTTTATTTTTGTTATCTTATATTTTATGTTTCACATAAACTTATTTCTAAGTGACAAAAAGCCTTCTTTTATTTGATTATCTTTAGAAAATAAACTTTTGGACAACA
The DNA here is from genome assembly GCA_024138025.1 of Combretum micranthum. Lineage (NCBI taxonomy): Eukaryota > Viridiplantae > Streptophyta > Magnoliopsida > Myrtales > Combretaceae > Combretum > Combretum micranthum. The sequence continues at coordinate 49,757 of JAMXBD010003480.1, read as the reverse complement.
TCTAAATGAACATGATTATGAGAAAATAATAAACAAAATAACATAAAGCATAAATAATAAAGTCAAGTATTGGAGTCTTAGCTTTTTCAAGGCTCCCGGGACTAAGAAATAAACTAGTCCCATAAAGAAATAAAATGAAAGAAGAAAAGCTTGTTTTGACTTGATGAGGACAAGTCTAAGACTAGAGACTAGTCTTAAAAACAACTTGAATAAATAAATAAATTGCATGAAGTAAATAAATTGCATGAAATAAATAAATTGCAAGATTATGAGCTTACATGCTCTAATTAGTATATATAGCTATATAGATATAATAGATAGTTATGAACATAAAAGAAACATAAATGAACATAAGAGGAGCATGAAGAATATATAAAGGAGACATGAACATAAAAGAATTATGATTATGAACAAAAACAAAGTATGAACCTATTGTTGCTTTCTTAACCTTCATGGTTTAGAAAACATACACTAAGCTCATACTAAGTAGATGAACATGGAGACTTCTTGAAAAACTTTTACCTAAAGGAGATGAACTTCTTGAAAGAACTTCTTGAGAGAAATTTGAGAGAAATTTTAGTAGAGTAACTTTAGAGAAGAAGAGGTGTGAAAGAAGTGAAGGTATGAGGGGGTATTTATAGGAAAATGTGGGAGATAAATTGTGTAAAAATTAAATTGAAAAATAAAATAAATAGAGGAAGAGTGAGAGGGGGCCGGCGCTACATAAGGCATGGGGAAGACCAAAAATTTGATTTTTTGTTATTTTGTTAAATAAAGTAAGAAATGAGAGATGTGAAATTGTATTGGAAATGAAAAAAGTGTAAGAAATAGGTATATAGGTTGTAAGAATAGGTTGTAAGAAAAAAGTAGAGATAGATGAATAGAGTAGAATAGTAATGAATAGTGTAATGTAAAGTAGATATGACAATTAAAGTACCGGTAGTAAGAAAATACGCGTATAATAGCTATATTTGTTATTTTAACTTACCGAAAAATTACGAAATTGATATTTTTGGAAAACTTATATTTTTACGAGTCTAACGGTGTATTCGGAATATTTTTACTATTCCGGGCTTCCGGACACGTTTTTCGAGAACTGCGTCCATCGGGTTCGAAGGATACCCGAATTTTGCGAAACTAAAAATTTTATGAAACCTATGGTTATTACGAGCTATTTGAGCTAATTATCCCAACTTCATTTTTCCGGGCCAAAGAAAACGGCAATGCCGGATTTAGGTTGATACGGTAAACTAGGGTTTTGTTGACCTTTAGGGTTTCGTTTGACTTCCGGTTAGGTTTTGTGCTAAACCGATTCCGAAAATTTAGGGGTTTACAAGGAGTGTGTGAACGACTCATCCATTTAGAGAAGTGTCAACATGGCATCATGAGTTTATTTCCTTAAATTGCTTTACATGATTGTGTTTGTAGTTTAGTCACACTAGAATTAAGAAAAGACAAATTGATATGTATGTGAAAATTTTTTTGAAAGGACCCTAAGATTATCGAGGCTGGAATTGATTAAATGTTTGTTTTAGTATAGCATTTGATTTGTATGAAATTCTATGATCACCTTAAATTTGATAATAATAATGTTATGATATCATAAATAAATTGATTCATACATATCACGAAGTGAGTCACATTGCATTGGGTTATTATCCTTGGGAGAAGGATGGTAGCTCAGGTCAAAAGCAATACTTGGCAGTTATGATTGAAAGTGATTGCTTGGCGAAATGGAATTAAATGCTTGGCGGAAGTCTAGAAGCATGCCTCGATTCAAGTAGACTTAATATTCTTGGCGGTATTGATCGGAAGTATAATTTTTAACTAAAACTACTTGTTTTGAGGTTACGTATCACCAAACCCCGAATGGAGGGCATAAATCCATTCAACATATAGTTCCCGGAAAACTATGTGCCTTGTTTGCCCACGTGTATGTTGCATTTCATTTGTCTACTTAAATAACTTGTTTGAATTCCATTACACAAGAAGTTTATTTATGGAAATAGTTCTCACTAAGCCTATAGCTTATACCCCTATAGATATCTTTTGCAGTTCACCTATTTATGGTTGAGGCCACATGGACCCTGTAAATACCCGAAAATTTCATAATTCTTAGAAAATAATCCTAGAAGTCTAAATATCAAAATTTAAATCCCAAAAATCGACTTAAGTTAAAACCGAATTCTAAGTCAAGTCAAAAACGAAAATTCTTAGTCTTGAAGAAAACGAGAACCCTTGAAACAAAAATATAAAATCCAACTATCGGTTAAATCAACGTCCGTACGCCAATCAAATCATCTACCCGATTCCTAAAACGCAAATCAAAACGATATATCCAAAAAAATCGCTTAACAACGAAATGATAAGATCTTCAATCCTTCGTTAAATTTCAAAATCAGAAATTTCAATTTTACCCAAAAGTCAAACTAAGTCAACTCATAACCCTAGACTCGGTTAAACGATCCCGAGAACCGAAAACTATTGAATAATCACAAACAAAATAAGATAAACCATAGATATCGAGTTAAAAATATAAAACGGTCAAAACTCGAAAATTATATGATCTTACGAATAACTCAACAAAACCTGAAGTCAAACCAGAACCCTAAAAGTCAACAAAGCCTATAACAAACCCTAATGCTTAAGATCCGGCAATCCTGTGTTCTCGAACCCTAGAAAACGAAATTAAGTTAATGGCCTAAAATGGTTCGTAATAATATAGGGTAACATAAAAATATCATATTCGCGAATTTCGAGTGTCCTTCGGACTCAAACGAGATCAGTTCTCGAAAAGCGTGTCCAGGAGCTCGGAATATTAAAAATATTTCGTTTATACGAATAGACTCGTAAAAATATAAGGATTCCAAAAATATCAGTTTTAGAATTTTTCGATAACTACAAATTACAGATATTGCATTATTACGCGTATTTTTATTACCACCGGTACTTTAATTGTCTAGTCTACTATTCATAGTACTTTTCTACTATTCATTACTATTTCACTATCTCTACTTTTTCTTACACCTATTTCTTACTACCTACATACCTATTTTCTTACTTTTTATATTTCTAATACACCTTATATCAAATCATATCTTACATATTAATTATTTTCTTACAAAATTCACTCAAAAATCAACTCACTCCCCCTCTAATACATCATGGCCGGCGCTACCCCCTTCTTATTCCTCTCAATTATTTTTCTTTTTCAATTTATTTTATTACATCTAAAATTCACTCCAAAAATTCTATAAATACCCCCTTCCTTCTTCATTCTTTCACACAATTCATTTCACTACCAAAACTCTCCCAAAATCACTCCACAAAATCTCTCCCAAATTTTCTCTTTTCTTTAGAAAACCAAGTCCCACATAATACTACAATCAATTCCTTCATTCTTCAACAAACACATAACCTTAGGTAAAAGTTTCTTTCATATATACCCATCATGTTCATATAACTTAACATGAGTTTAGTGTATGTTTCTTAGACTCGTTGAGTTAAAGAAGCAAGAATTTATTCATGTTTTGTTTTCGTTCATGTTTCTACTCTTTTCTTTTTATTGTTATTATTATTGTTATTATTCGCTTCTAATCCAACTTATATAAAATATTATGTATATTTATTTAGATCATATAAGCTCATTTGTTATTTATTTACTTTCAAGTTATGCAATTTATTTATTTTATGCAATTATTAAGACTAGTCTTTCTAGTCTTAGACTTGTCCATATCAAGTCAAAACAATCTTTTGTTTATTTTCTTTAATCTTTCGGGACTAGTCCATTCTTAGTCCCAGGATGCTTTGATGAAGCTAAGGCTCCAATACTTGACCGAGATACCTTGATGAAGCTAAGGTTCCCAATACTTGATATTTTATTTTCTTGCTTATTATTTGTTTCTAGTATTTTCTTATGTTCTTATTACTTTATATGCTCATGATACTTGCATCTACATAATGTTAATGTCTCAACTAATCTAAAAATAGAATTTTACTTTACTAAAGGAACTCAAAACTAAATTTTCGATTATGTGATTTATCACAAAATCATGAAGTTATTATCAACAACATAGAAATAGAGTTTTCTCAACGTTTTCTTAAATAACAAAGATAGATTACCAGGGAAACATAAGAAATAAATATTTTCTTTGTATATTATGTTAACCTAAGCTTTAGTAAAATAATTTCTTAATATTAAAAGTTTTTACAAAAAGCTTAAGATTTAAACTCTTTTAAACTCCATGACAAAACCAAGAAACAAACTAGTTTTCAAAGTTAAGATAAAAATCAACTCATAAAGTTATGAACCCACTAGGGAAAAATAATGATTTTCAAATTTCTAAAAGAAGGAACTCATTTTCAAAAGAATATAAATAAAGTAAGATTAACAATAATGGATTTTATCAATAAAGATGATTCTTTTCAAAAGAAATAACGAACAAGTTTTGGAAAAGCAAAACTTATTTTTTTAGAAATGAATATAAGAAGACAAGACTTATTTTCTAAAACCATCTTAAACACAAAATTATGAAAAGGGTTTTTATCAACTTAATATGCTTTGATAAATTGATCTTTAATCACTAGAAGTAAAATTTATACAAGACTAAAGGTTAAAGCAAAAATTTAACTTGTTTTGGAAAAAGGAATGAAGAAAATAAAATAAGAATATACTCAAATTATAACAATCTATGAAAATATAAAGTTTCTTCAAAAGACTTGAAACAAAATTGTCAAAGCTAAAGTTTTAATAAATCAAAATGAATTGTTTTATGAAATAAATTGTTGAGACACTACCATTAGAAATTTTGCATATAAAGTGAGCTTATCTATATACTCAAAGGATTTATCAATTATACATACATACATATATATCTATATGTTTACTAAAGGATTTTTGAATGAAGATAAGTTAGAAAATGGATTTGCAAAAGTTTAGAAAAATTCGTTTTAAATCTGTACCTAACGTTTTTGGAACCCAAACGACCTTATATGACAAAGATAACCTTACAAATGGATAGATCTTTTCGAATAGGTAGAAAACGGTATATTATATGCGAAATTCCAAGTCAAAATGAGCAAGTTATGACCATTTTAAATTGGAATTTCATTCTATACGAATTTTGACGAACCTAGTGAAATAGAATTAAAAAGTTTAAGTAGAATTTCTACGAAATACTTATCCCGGGTATTTCTTTTATCTAGGTGACGAAGGATACAAGAATACCCTACCCGAGAATTACTACGACTAAGAAGATCGCAAAATGGACGAGTGAGTTATTCCCCCTAATTTCGTTACCTTACTTGTTCTTGTAAAGTAGTAGCATTAGTATACTAAGAAAAGATAAAAATGGATATATATTTAGGGAATTCGAGATTATGTGTATATAAGTGATTCTATGTTTATGCGTGAAATGAGAATTAAGAATAGCGCAATGTTGAGATGAAAATTACTCTTAATTCTTGGGAATAAATTAGATTAACTTGTTATAAATTTTATAGAAATTATAAGGAATTGATACTTGATCAAGTTAATATCGCATTTCAGGTCCATAAAGCAAAAGGAAAGACTTAGAGGAATTAAGTATGGAGAAAACACATAAGAGGAGTCATGGCCTCCAGCCATGAAAAGATGGCCGCCAGCCATGGAAGTTGACGAGGAGCGGCCAGAAGCTCCATGGCCGCCGGCCATGGAAGGATCACCACCGGCCAACATGCATGGCCGGCACTGGGGAGTTAATGGCTGCCGGCCATGGGGCCGGCCATCACGTTGCAGGAGCCTGTTCGAGATTAAATGGCAGCCAGCCATATAACAACATCGTGCCAGCCAGTTTTCATACGAATTATTGTTCTATTCTTTCCTATATATAGAGAGAGAAGTCCAAGAGAGAGGGATCTTGGAATCTTTTTGTTCTTTACCTTTTAAGAACCCTAAAGATTGCTTTTCTTGAATCATGAACAACTAATCTCTTAATCTAGCCAAGGGATTATTGCAACTCAATTCAAGATGGATTGTGAGACCTAAATGGGTTTGATTTCTATTATTCTTATCTTTTCATATTTGTATTGCATCTGAATCTATTGTTATTATTGTTTGATTATATCTTATAGCTTTGGATCCAGTTGTAGGATGATTGGACAATAAGCAATCAATTAGAACTCATATCCGTAATTGTATGAGTATTCTAATATAGGTGATGAAACAACACGATAGTCATAAAATAGATGGTTATTTGATGTTGTGATGAAATATAATCTAATTTAAATAATCCATGCTTTATGAGATTATTGATTAGGGTTAGGTTTCTCTTTTCTTAATGCAATTGATAGATTAAACCTTAAGAGCGTATCTAGGGTTATCTATTTAATTAGGAATAATAAAAGATCTTATCTTGGTTATTTAATATCTAAGGAGAGATTGAATTTCAGAGCTTATTGGAATTTATAACTAACCTGTTCAAAGTAGGGATAATAATATTTGAGTCAAGGATCAATCTTGAGAATTGAGTTGTAATGAACTAGGCTAGATAACTTTTTGAATATATATAAATCTTCTTAATTAGAAATAGGTTTATTTTATTTGCTTGATTTCAAAAATCCCCCAATTTTATTTTCTTTTTCTCTTCTCAATCTCCGATAGAAACTTAGGATTTTTACCAATCCCTGTGGAGACGATCCTGCTCACCACTGTTTACAAATCTTAGAGTAGGTTATTTATTTTTGTTGGATTCGACACCCACCACGCAACTTCAAACTGCTTGTTTAAATAATCTTGTTACTTACTAGTATGACTGTTTATTGTTTGCTAAATTGATTGATCACCCCTAATAAACCTTAATAAGGTTTGGCTTAAGAAAACTAAAATGCTCACACATAGCATTCATCGAGTCACATGTTTTTCGGAAGGCTGCTACTCCTACACATAGAGTTGCATAGCATTCATCGAGTCACGCCATGTTCCTTCCTAGAGAATCCAAATTGCTCTGGGAAAGCGACTCTAGGTTCGGAGCCGAGCCAACCGATCGCTGTGGGTGAGGACCTGGGGACTAGCAGTAGAAGGTCGAGGATCTTCAACCTCGATTCCCTAACCTTTGATATGGAGGGGTAAATCCGTTCTATATATGGTTTCCGGATAACTATATATATTTGCGTAATCATGTGATTGTTGCATTGTATGCATAGCATATATGTGAAAGTCTAAATGAACTTGTTTGAAAATATGGTGCGAATGAAAAGGAATATCTCACTAAGCTAGTTGTAGCTTATACCCCTATAGATTTTGTTGAAACAGGTCTACCCGTGGCTTAAATTGAGGATCATGACATTAAGGAAGTCATGGAAGGATGTTAAGCTTCTATGAGGGAAATGGAATCATAAGATGAAGTAATGTTGTAAGGTTCTTTAAATGTAATGACTTATATGATTAGTGATATATATTTATTTAAAGACAATAGAGGGATATGCTCCTAAGAATTGTAATTTAATATGTTTATGTTTTATGATAAGTATTCTCTTTGCCTTGCTACTTATTTATTATCAATAACAATTGCGCTACTTCGATGCGTTCCCTTGGTTGTGATGTACGCCTTGTACATAATATGGAAGCCTTTGCGTGACTAAGGCAGTCATTCCTAGGCTTTAGTATTGTGTACGGTGGATTGCCACGTTTAGGGTACCCTCAGGGCATGACAGACCCTGCAGCCAGGTATTTTCCTTTTGGTTAAGGAATTTCTAGGTGAAGTTTAGTGTTGGATAAGATATAGACTTTATAGAAATATTCTTGTAATAGATTATAGTTATTTGTGGCTGAGGAATCCCCCTAAGATTTGTAACACTATTGTTATGAATAAATGAATATATTATGAATCCTCTTTTGTTAATTTGTTATTATATCTTCTTAAGCTTCATAATTCCATGTATGGTCCTCTAAATTTGTGAGAGTATGCCTTAACTTAATATCAAAGCTTCTGGGAGTGACTAAGGTTGTCATACTTAAGCTTTAATATTAAGTGTGGCGGACTGTTACGTTTAGGGTTCCCCTTGGGGTGTGACAACTACCTTTTGGACTAAGGAGTTTTTGGATAAAGTCAAAGACTAGTAGTAGACTTAGACTTCGAAGTAAATCTCCAATGTATTTATTTTGAATAGACTTTAATAGATTTTACCTTTTGATAGGGGAATGCCCTTTTAATATTTTGTAAGACCTTTATATTCCCATATTTAATATGTTTATGTTATGATTTCCATTCTTTATTGCTATATGAATGTCTTCTTAAACAACTCGTTTCAAAGCTGATCCTCTATGATTGTGAAGGTACGCCTTACACCCGGTATCGAAGCTTTTGGAACGACTAAGGTTATCATACTTAAGATTTAATATTGAGTGTGGCGGACTGTCATGTTTAGGGTAGGGGCGTGACAAACTCCCTATGAGCTTTGGAAAGGAAAAAGACCCAACATCTCTTATTTTCATCCTTTTGGCACTAAAGGTTGCATCTTGAACAATGGAAAAGATCAACTAGTTAAATTTAAAGCTAAAAGTGATGAAGGCAATTTTTTAGGTTATTCTTTAAATAATAAAGCTTATGGAGTTCTTAATAAAGAACCATGGTTATGGATGAATCTATTCATGTTGCTTTTAATGATTCTTTGCCTCATATATGTTTAAGTGATGATATGGATAATGTTTGTGCCAATTTGGATAAGTTTTCTTTTGAAAATGATAATAAAGAACTGAATGAAGGAAATGAACATAAAAAGGATATTGTAGATAAATCTGTTAACTATGATCTTCCTAAAGAATGGAAATATGCTAGACCATACTGAAAGAATCTAATAATAGGTGAACCTTCAAATTGGGTAATCTAGTCTTTTTATCCCAAGCTGAGCCTAAAAATATAGAAGAATCTTTAAAAATTGAGTTTTGGATACAAGCTCTATGTGAAAAATTAAACCAATATATAAGAAATGAAGTTTGGAACTTGGTTCCTAGACCAATTAGCAAACCAATTATTGGAACCAGGTAAGCTTATAGAAACAAACTTGATAAAAAGCTCAATTAGTGGCTAAAGAATATAATAAGAAGAAGGCATAGATTTTGATGAGGCCTTTGGCCCTATTGCTGAACTAGAAGCCATTAGAATGCTTTTGGCATTTGCTACATTTAAAAATTTTACTCTTTTTCAAATGGATGCCAAAAGTGCTTTTTTAAATGGTTTCATAAAAAAAGAAGTTTATGTAGAGCAACTACCGAGTTTGAAAATAATGAATTCCCTAAATATGTTTACACACTAAACAAAGCCTTTTATGGTCTCAAACAAGCTCCTAGAGCATGGTATGAAAGACTTAGTAGCTCCCTCTTAAGCAAAGGATTTTCTAGAGGAAAAATCAATATAACTCTTTTTATCAAAAATCACAAGTCAGACACATTGAATGTGCAAATCTATATGGATGACATTGTGTTTAGAGCTACTAACATGAGTCTTATAAATGAATTTATTGAGTACATGAAGAATGAATTTGAAATGAGCAAAATGGGAGAACTCAATTATTTTCTGGGTCTCCAAGTGAAGCAAACTAAAAATGGAACTTTCATCAATCAATCTAAATATACCAAAGATCTCTTCAAAAGGTTCAAAATGGATAATTGTAAAATAAGACCTACACCAATGAGCACAAGTGTAAAATTTGACAAAGATGAAAATGGCAAAAGTGTTTGTGTAAAACTATATAGAGGCATGATAGGTAGTTCATTATATCTAATTACTTCAAGACCCGATATCATGTTATCGGTGTGCGTATATGCACGATCTCAATCTTACCCAAAGGAATCATTCTTGAATGTAATTAGTGGGGATGCAATTGGTTTGGGTTTAGGTCAAGTCGTGTAAAACGAACCTGACTTGATTGGTTATAAGGTCTCCCAAAACCTACCCCTATATATTTTTTACAAACCTGAGTCCGACCTACCTTAACCCAATTGGAAGTTCATCATATTGTTTTCTATTATTTAAATGATATAATCTCAACAATAAAACATAAATTATATCACATATTATAATCTATATAAGAAATTTTATAAAATTAGATATAAATTTCATTTACTATGGAAATAAAATTATGAAATTTGTAATCAATAATGTGTATACATATTATTATTAATTTTTTGAAATTTTATATATATTTATGTTGGGTTGGGTTTTCCCATTAAGTTATATATATGACCCGAAACTATATAGGGTTTTAATATGATGCCCAAAACTCCCCCAAAACTCTATAAGGTTAAGCTCCATAAGGTTTTTGCGAGTAGGGTATCCTATAACGACCCACCTATTTACATCCCTAAATAAAACGCATATTTAAGTATCTTGCAGACATTATTGAGATTCACTTGTGGTATCCAAATTTTACCTCTTTTAATCTAGTTGGATACTCCGATGATAACTTTGTTGGGTGCAAAGTTGATCGAAAAAGCACAAGCGCCCATGCTACTTTCTTCGAAGTCCCTAATATCTTAGCATTCAAAGAAGCAAAATTCAATTGCACTTTCAACTGTCAAATCGAGTACGTAGTTGTCGGTAACTATTGTGTACAAGTTTTATCAATGAAACAAACTTTGTAGGATTATGAATTAAAATATGAAAATGTCCCAATTCGTTGTGGTAATACTAGTGCTATAAATTTAACATAAAATCCAATCGAACATTCAAGGACTAAGCATATCAAAATTAAACAGCATTTTATTAGAAATCAAGTTCTAAATAGTGATATTAGCTTGGAATTTATTGATACAAACAATCAAATTGTTGATATTTTTACAAACCCTTAAGTGAGGATTGTTTGCACTTTGCATAGAGAATAGGACATGATCAAGCAAGATGAGTGCTAAATATCATGGAGAAAAGTTGATCTAGAACTTGATCTTGGAATAAAACAAGCTATTGGATGCTACAATATATGTTAAGATGCTTTTGTGCATGCTTTAGGCAAAAAATGAGCTACAATTGGTTTTGAAATACACAGAATTGGACTTTTATGTTTTTTATGCTTAAATCATGTTTTTTCATGCTTAATGGACTTAAACAAACTTGTATGTAAGTTCAAATTTGAATGAAGATACTCTTAGACAAATTTATCCGCACATTTAAGGAAAAGTCAATCTTTTGATGACTAAAATGTACACAAATTTGCAATATATGAACTTATATGGATTATTTATTTTCAATATGCTTAATATACCTTTTTTAACTTGCATGAAGTATTGAGTATGCTTAAGCATGAATCTTTAATAATATGTTGTTTTGTCGATATTTAAGCTAAACTTGTGCTAAAACTTAGTTTTGGATATATGAAAATGGTATTTCATGTTTTTAATGAATAAACAATGTTTGAACATGTTTAAGATTATTTTTCAAACTTATTTGAATGATTGAAAATGTTTGAAAAGCTTTTTAGACATATTTGTGCACTCTTGAGAAACATATCATGCAAATTTTGACAGAAGCTTAGATAAATTTGTGATATGTGAATTTTTATGAGTTTGAGATGCTCAAACATGTCTAAAACATCTTTTAGAACTTGTATGTTGCTTGTGCACCTCTCCTTGCTTAGCATGTTTTTAAGTTTGCCTTTTTGATAAGTCCATAGGAGAAGAAATATTGTACACAATTAACATGTTTGTGAGTATGTGTGAAGTTTTAGTAATTAAGTGTAACTTGAGCTTTCCCTAGAGTTAAGCATCAAGTTTTTTAATCAAGTTGAGAATATTCTTTTGAAACTCAAATGCTTAATTGAAGAGGAATGTTAAATTGAGGGTGAGTTAATTGTGCACGATTGCCTTCATTAGAAAGAGGGAGATTGTTGAACCAATGCATTTAACGTAAATTTTGATGAGAAAATTAGTTACGCAATTAATTACTCAATTGTGTTAAACTATACTTAATTAGTCAAATATCTTAGATGAACAACATGCTAGAATATGTGTGTGTGTGTGTGTGTGTGTGTGTGTGTGTGTGTTTGTTCTTATAAGATTGTGCAGGTGCAAAATGGACAGCAAACAGGTGCAAAATCAACATGCTCCAGCCTTGATCGTGACTTTCATCGAGGGCTTAATTGGTCCTTTCACTAAGGGTGCACGACAAGTTCAAATAGCACAGTCCTGATTGAGAGGCAAATCTAAGTCACGATAAGAACTAAGGCACAACAAAATCTAAGCAGGATGAGTTTAAATCCGAGGTGTAACTCTTCGTTTTTTAAAGCATAATCAATCTTCATAACGAACAAGTCGATTAAAGGTTACACCAATAAGCTGGTGAGTTTATAAAATGATCGTTGCGCTCATTTAATGTTTATTGTCTGTCAGACATTGTCTCTAACAGATATTTAAATTTTGAAATCTACAAATACACGTTCCTTGTGAGGCTTAGAAAAATAGTTTTTTTTTTTAGAGCTTTCATTTTTGAAAATAAATTAAAATCCTCTCATTATTTTTGTACTCTTGTTCATTATTTTGCAGAATCTGCAAAAAGAGAGAAAATTAATTAGTTCTCTCTTCTTATGTTTGTTATCTTAAAGAGCACTATAAAAGAGAGTAAATCATTTATTCCAAAGAGTTGTAATTTGTTTATTGCTCTATTGGAGCTTTGTGTATTTTTGAATTAATAAAGTGTGTGAAGTCCTTTGTTTGAGGCAATTTTGGGTGATTGGTGGAGATTAGGAAGGGACCTAACTTCACGTTATATCTGAGCTTGAATCTCTCTTTCCTATCTCTTTAATATTCCTTATAATACTCTATTATTGCCATATCTATTGTTACCAAATTTTAAACTGATCTATTGTAATATACAAATAAATATTTCATAGCGAGGGGTACTCATGTAATAAATAGTTATTTAAAAGGGTATTTTTGTCTTGAAACAGATGAATTTCGACCCAAGAAAGATGTACGCGAATGATTGGATGATTTTGATGTAGGTCGGCATATAAGCTGCCAGCCTAAATACAAAGGATGAAGGCCTAAACACCAGCTTGGAGCTTCGGGAGAAAATTGTGCAAATTAGGGAAATTGGTCGTATGCCGACCTTTAGGCCGTCGGCGTACTTGGATAGGCCATCGGCTTAGACAAGTTGGTTGCCTCTCACGCCCCAAAAGGTATCCTAAACGTAACAGTCCGCTGCATACCAAATGAGACTTAAGAATCACTACCACGGTCATTCAAAAGTTTTATGTTAGTATGCAAGGCGTTCCTTTACAATAATAAAATACATAAATAGTTGGAGATAGATAGTTCAATTTGATAAGGTAAGCATAAAAACATAAACCACAGATATCTCATGATTAGTTACAAAATACTAAGGGGCATTCCCTGCTAAACAAAAGTGTAGGTAATACCTTTTAAGTAAAACCCGATCGTTAGGTGCACTATGAAAAGCTATACAAAACTAATCATAAACTTAATGGGAAAACACTCCTACCATCGCATACTGATTAGGCCAAGTTTCGGGAGTAGCCATATGTACAAGGAACTACATTAGAAAGAAAACTATTGGGGTATAAGCTACGCTAGCTTAGTGCTTTTCACTTCCAAAATTAAATGCTTCATCAATTAATAAGGCAAGCAAGTTATATTAGACAACCATATGAAACAAGCGTAAGCATACATACATAAGACTTTCTGGGAGTCTTATGTTGAATAGATTTACGCCCTCCATTCGAAGTTAGGTGTTTCAGGTCCATACAACCATAGATTTTAATTTTTCTCATTTATATTGTGGTTGATTCAGGTGCCCACGCACTCACAATTTTGTAGTTGATACAAGTGCCTACACCACTACCATTTCAATTCCACCCATTACGCCAACATTCAAGTTTACAGGCTCCTCATTGCCTAGCTATTATGCCTTCTTCCCACAAAGGTATAATAACGAATGCAATGTGACTCAACATATGGTATGCATGGTCAATTTGATTATAAGATCATGGCATATTAATTAACGATTTATAGGCGATCATAGATATTGACACACTTCAATTCTATACTAAATCATACAAATATTACAACAATTCCATTTGATATTTTATCATCAATTCAATCAAATAGAATTTCACATGCACTTCATTTTATCTTGCCCTATATCTAATACCACTATCATTACAAGCACAATCATGAGCATATAATTTAAAGATAGTGAACTCACTCGGCCATGGACACTGGTCTCTAATGGTAGTGATCCAGAAACACGAATTTTTCCCCCGATTCAAAATCACCTTAAACAAAAGAAATATCCAAATGAGTATTTCATACCATAACCAATTCCAACTATTTAAATAAAACTCTTGAGTTCATAATTTCCGTAGTAGATGAAACTCCAACTTAAAAAGGCGATAACTTAGTCATTTAAATGGGAATTTCGGAAATAAGCTATGATTTCTATCTACTTCGAATATCTATCTATTTATGATGTTATTCTTAAGTTTTGAAAATGTTTAGGTCTCGGAATGCTGGATCAGATCTGATCAATAGCTAAAACTTGCATTTCGAAATTTTTTTGTGAAATTTACATTATTTCTGTCACCCCCAAGGGGTACGCTAAAGTAACAGTCCACCACACTCAACATTAAGCTTAAGTATGACTACCTTAGCCATTCCCAGAAGTTTTGATATTAAGTGTAAGACGTGCTCTCACAATTTTAGAGGACCATACATGGAATAATGAAGCTTAAGAAGATATAATAACAAAATAAGAAAAGAGGATTCATAATACTCATTTGTTCATATCAATAATCTTATAAAACTTAGGGGCATTCCCCAGTCATAAATCTGTTACAATAATATTTCTACATCTTATCAAACACTAAACTTCATCTAGAAAATTCCTTAACCCAAATGGAAAATACCTGGCTGCAGAGTCCACATGGCCTCAACCACAATAAGTGAACAGCAAAAGATATCTATAAAGGTATAAGCTAATAGGCTTAGTGAGAACTATTTCCACAAATAACTTCTTGTAAAGAAATTCATAAACAAGTTGTTTAAGCAGACAAATGAGATGCAACAAACACGTGGGCAAACAAAGCATATAGTTTTCCAGGAACTATATGTTGAATGGATTTACGCCCTCCATTCGGGGTTTGGTGATACTTAACCTCAAAACAAGTAGTTTTAGTTAAAAAGATTTATGCTTTCGATCGATATCACCAAGCATATTAAGTCTACTCGAATTGAGCCTTGCTTCCAGACTTTCCGCCAAGCATTTCCTTCATGTCGCCATGCAATCGCTTTCGGTCACTTCGCCAAGTGTTGCTTTCGACCTAAGCTACAATCCTTCTCACCCAAGGATAATAACCCAATGCAATGTGACTCACTTCATGGTATGCATGAATCCATTTATTTATGATATCATAACATTATTAATATAAAATTTAAAGTGATAATAGAATCTCGGACAATCAAGTGTTACACTAAAACAAACATTAAATCAATTCTCTGGCCTCGATATTCTTAGGATCCTTTCAACAAATTATCTTACTACACATCCATTTGACTTTTCTTAATTCTAATGCGACTAGATTACAAGCACAACAAGTAAATCATTTTAAGGAAATAAACTCACGATGCCATGTCAACAATTCTCTATATAGATGAGTCGCTCACACAATCCTCTTAATTGAAAATAGTCCTCGGGGTATAGGTATTCTTCCTTGGAATCACCTAGTCAAAGAAAACACCCAAATGAGTATTTTTGATGATTTTCTTGAATTTTGACAAACAATGTCATGAGAATGTCAAAGTTCGTATAAAAGGAGAATTCCAATTTAAAATGGCCATAACATTGGCATTTTAAACTCGAAAATTACGCATAATATACCGATTTCTACTACTCGAAAAGATCTATCCATTTCTAAAACTATTTTTGTCAAACTAAACCATTTAGGCCCCAAAACAGTGGATCAGATTCTTCACGAATTTTCTAACTCAAAAATAATTTTGTTTCAAACTTTAAATCATTCAAGATTTGTTTGATAAATACTTAGTTATCTATATAGTTGAAAAATTCTCTTTTCATAGCTACTTAGCTCATATTTTATTCATACTCAATGTTTGTTGTTCAATCATGTTTCTTGAGTAAAACAATGTTAATTAGAAGTTTAGAAAACTATAGTTTACAAGAAATCAATTTTGTAAATCTTTTAAAATGAATATTTTGTTTCTTTTGTTTTCAAAGGATACTTTATATTTGCCTTATTATTTTTCCTAGATAACTTTTCGAAAAGAAATTTTCTTCTTTCTAAGTTCTTTATATTAGTGCTATTTTTTTCCCTTTTTATTTTCTATACAATTTTTTCTTTAACCCCTTGTAAACCCCTAAATTTTCGGAATCGGTTTAGCATAAAAACCCTAACCGGAAGTCAAACGAAACCCTAAAGGTCAACGAAACCCTAGTTTACCGTATCAATCTAAATCCGGCATTGCCGTTTTCTTTGGCCGGAAAAACGAAGTTGGGTTATTAGCTCAATAGACCGTAATAACAAGGTTTTATAAAAGTTTCAGTTTCGTGAATTTCGGATGTCCTTCGAACCCGATCGGACGCAGTTCTCGAAAAACGTGTCCGGAAGCCCGGACTAGTAAAAATATTCTGAATACACCGTTAGACTCGTAAAAATATAAGTTTTCCAAAAATATCAATTTCATAATTTTTCGGTAAGTAAAAATAACAGATATAGCTATTATACGCGTATTTTCTTACTACCGGTACTTTAATTGTCATATCTACTTTACATTACACTATTCATTACTATTCTACACTATTCTTTTATCTCTACTTTTTCTTACACCTACTCTTACACTCTACATAACCTATATCTTAACTTTTTACCTTTCCCATAACTTTATATCACATCTACCTTACTTATTACATCTTTTATTTAACAAAATACAAAAATTAAATCACTCCCTCTCTCCTCTCCAAATGTGGCCGGCACCTCTCTCTCTCTCTTCCCTCTCCATTTGTTTTAATTTTGCATTTATTTTATTCATCCAAAAATCACTCCCCATTTTCCTATAAATACCCCCCTCCTCTTTCACTTCTTTCACACCACTTCTACACTAAAATTACTCTCTCAAAATCTCTCTAGAATTTCTCTCCAAGAAGCTCTTCAAGAAGTTCTCTTTAGGCTCATCTCCTTTAGGTAAAAGTTCTTCAAGAAGTCTCCATGTTCATCTACTTAGTATGAGCTTAGTGTATGTTTTCTAAAACCATGAAGGTTAAGAAAGCAACATTAGATTCATACTTTGTTTTTGTTCATAATATCAATTCTTTATGTTCCTTTATGTTCCTTATATTTCCTTTATGTTCTTTATATTTCTTTTATGTTCATAACTATCTACTATATCTAAATAACTATATACATATTCTTTAGAGCATATAAGCTCATAATCTTGCAATTTATTTACCTTTCATGCAATTTATTTACTTCAATGCAATTTATTTATTTCAAGTTGTTTATAAGACTAGTCTCTAGTCTTAGACTTGTCCTAATCAAGTCAAAACAAGTTTTTCTTCTTTCATTTTATTTCTTTATGGGACTAGTTTATTTCTTAGTCCCGGGAGCCTTGAAAAAGCTAAGACTCCAATACTTGATTTTATTATTTATGCTTTATGTTACTTTGTTTATTATTCTCATAATCATGTTTTTAGATGTTGTCCAAAAGTTTTATTTCTAAAGATAATGAAATAAAAGAAGACTTTTTGTCACTTAGGAATAAGTTTATGTGAAACATAAAAATATAAGACAACAAAAATAAACTCATTCATTTTCAAGTTACAAAAAGAATTCGCTATAAATTTAGAAACTATTTTTACTTAAAAGCTAGTTAAATCTTTGTTACTTTACTTTGCTTTTCAAAAGAAAATATTTTGTTGACAAAAATGGTTCTTTTCATAAAGAAAATAAGATGGATGACTAAGGAAATTTTTAAGTAAAGACCTTGCAAATAGGCAAAGAAAACTTATGGTTTGAAAAGAATAAAATTTTCACTTTTCAAGATACAAGAAAAAGTTAATAAGATTATAGAAATTAGTTTTTCTACAAAAAGTCCTTAATTGTTCCACTTTGTTTTTACAAGGAAACCAAATTTTCATGCATGAGTAATTGTTTTGGAAATGGAGACATGAGAAAAGAATGAGAAATGTCAAGTAAGGATTTTTGCAAAACAAATGAACAAAAAGAATTTGCACAAGAAAAATAAAGAATATCATATTTTATATCATAAATGTAACTTAGAAAGTAGAAAATTTTATTTTCAAAAGTCACTTAGAAAAAGATAAATAAAACCAACATAAAACATTTTTAGAAAACAAAATAAACAAGGTATTCATTTCAAAGAAATTCACAAAAACAATTTCCGAAAAGCTTCAAACCGACATTGTTTTACTTAAGAAAAATAATTTGGACAACAAGACATTTGAGCATGCTTAAGTATGAGTTACATAGTCATAAAAAGAGAATTTTCCAACCATATAGATAACTAAGTATTTATCAAACAAATTTTGATTTCTTGAACCAAAGTTGTTTTTACTTGAAAATCCGTGGTAATTTTGTCACCAGTTTTTCGGAGCCTATGTGGCTTTGTTTGTGGGAAATAATTTTAGAAATGGGTAGATCTTTTCGAGTAGATAGAAATCGGTATATTATATGCGCGATTCCGAGTTAAAATGACCAAGTTATGGCCATTTTAAGTTGGAACATTCTTCCATACGAACTTTAACGTTCTTTGACATTGTTTTGTCAAAATTCAAGAAGATCTTCAAGAAAAACTCATTGTGGGTATTTTCTTTGGTTAGGTGACCCCGAGGAAGGATTTCTTCACCCCGAGAACTATTACGATTTAGTGGAGTGTGTGAACGACTCATCCGCTTAGAGGAATAGACGACAATGGCATCGTGAGTTTATTTCCATTAAATGCTACACTTGTTGTGCTTGTAAATTAGTTGCACTAGAGTTAAGAAAAGATAAACCGATATGCATGTAAAATAATTCCTTGAAAGGATTCTAAGAATATCGAAGCCCGAATTGTTCTAAGTGATTGTTTTAGTTTAATATTGATTTGTGTGAAATTCCTTGATCACCATAAAGTTGAAAATAATTATGTTATGACTTTATAAATTAATGAACTCATGCATACCACGAAGTGAGTCACATTACATGGTTGGGATATTATCCTTGGGTGAGAAGGATAGTAGGCTCATGTCGAAAGCAACACTTGGCGGAAGATCCGAAAGCGATTGCTTGGCGGCTTAATGGAATATGCTTGGCGGTTGATCCGAAAGCAAGGTCAAATCAAGTAGGTTCGGAATACTTGGCGATGAGTGCTCGCAAGTATAAAAGTTTTTATTGAATGCTTGGCGATGTGTGCTCGCAAGCTTAAATTTTCTATCATCAAATCTACTTGTTTTGAGTATCACCAAACCCCGAATGGAGGGCGTAAATCCATTCAACATATAGTTCCCGGAAAGCTATATGATTGTTTGCCCACGTGTTTGATGCATTACATATGTGTGATTAACCAACTTGTTTGAATCTTGTTACAAGAAGTTATTTATGGAAATAGTTCTCACTAAGCCTATTAGCTTATACCCCGATAGCTACCTTTTGCAGTTCCCGTACTTATGGCTAAGGCCACGTGGACCAAGTGGGCAGGTAATCCCTTTTGAATATTAGAACTCTGGATAAAGTATATCATAGTACTAGCATGCAAATATTTATATAATAGCTTAGAAATTTAGGGAATTGTTCCTAAGTATGCACAGTCTTTGCTATGAACAAATCTTTATTGTGAATCCTCTTTTCTTAATATGTTTTTATATCTCCTTAAGCTTCATCATTCCATATATGGTCCTCTAAAATTGTGAAAGTAAGCCTTACACTTGATATAAAAGCTTTTGGAAATGACTAAGGTTGTTATACTTAAGCTTTAATATTGAGTGTGGCGGACTGTCACGTTTAGGGCACCCGTTGGGGCGTGACACCACTTGTTTGAAAAGATCTTAATTTGAAAACTCTCATTCCTTTCTCGTAGGTTTTCTTATATTATGCTTTCATAGAATCATTTTTGTATCAAAAATCATTTCTTTTTGAAAAACAAGTGGTAAGAAATGATTTAAAGAGCTTTTCAAAACAAAAGTACTCTAAAATTGTAGTGAGTTCTTCTAATAACTTGAAAGGCAAACTTTATTTTTGTTAAACCATAGATTCTATTTCATATAAACTCATTCTAAGTGATAAAATCTCATTTTATCAAATATTTTAGAGCTTGGAAAAATTTGGATAACAATCTTAATGAACATAATTTACGAGAAATAATAGCAAGCAAAAATAACATAAATAATAAATAAAGTCAAGTATTGGCAGTCTTAGCTTCTTCAAGGCTCCCGGGACTAAGAAGTAGACTAGTCCCAAAAGAAAATAAAATGAAAGAAAAAAAAAGATTTGTTTTGACTTGATGAGGACAAGTCTAAGACAAGAGACTAGTCTTAAAATAACAAAAAAAATAAATTGCAATGAAAGAAATAAATAAATTACTTTGCATGGAAATAAATAAATTGCAAGTAAGCTTATATAATGCTCTAAAGAATATATATATATATACATAATAATACTTATATAATAACAATAATATGAACAAAATAACAACATGAACATAAATAGATTTCCATAAATAAGAACAATACATGAACATAGTGTAGCTTCCATAACATTTAGTTTTTTGGAAACACACACCATAGTTATGTAAAGTTACATGACATGAAAAGAAAAAATTATAAAGAAAAGTTTATCGAAATAAGGTTTTTGGAGTATTATGCGGTTATGAGTTTTGTGCAGGTAGAAATTGGTTGAGATTATTGAGAGGGTTTTGGGAGGATATTTTGGAGAGAGTTTTTTGTAGAGAATTTATGATAGTAATTGTGTAAAAGAAGTGAAAGAGGAGGGGAGTATTTATAAGAAATGAGGAGTGTATTTTTGTGTGATTTAAATAAAAGAAAATTGAGAGAGATGACGGCCGGGGGGGGGGGGGGGGGGGCATGGCGCATGTAGTATGGAGGGAGAAGAAGAGATTTTATTTATTTGTATTTTGTGAATTAAATGAAATAATAAGTAAGGTAGATGTGAAATAAAGTTATGGAAAAGGTAAAAAGTAAAGGATATAGGTTATGGTGTTGTAAGAGTAGGTGTAAGAAAAATTAGAGAGAAAAGAATAGTATAGAATAATAGTAAATAGTGTAATGTAAAGTAGATATGACTAATAAAGTACCGGTAGTAAGAAAATACCCGTAAAATTGCGATATCGGATATTTTTACTTACCAAAAAATTATAAAACTGATATTTTTGAAAACCTTATATTTTTACGAGTCTAACGGTATATTCAGAATATTTTTACTACTCCGAGCCCCAGGACAAGTTTTTCAAGAACTGTGTCTGTTCGGGTTCAAAACGATTCGCAGTTTTACTAATCTAATATTTTTAAGCTTCTTTATGTAATTACGCACTATTTTACATACTAAACTCTTACTTACTTTCTCCGAGTTGCTTATTCGGGATTGCCGGACTTAAGCTATTACGTCTAACTGGGGTTTTGTTGACTTTAAGGTTTCGGTTAACTTTCGAATTAAGGTTTTAAGCTAAACCAATTTCAAAAAATTTGGGGTTTACAATTTCTATCAAGTATACTATGTATGCATGCATATCATATTTATGATCATGAATGATATGATATGAGCAATCCACAAGTAAACCCTTAATGATTTTTTACTAAAAAATTTTGGAAGACTTTTACTTTGCAAGAATTTTAAGAACGCTTGGTTGGAAAAACTAGCTTTATTTCTTTAAATCATCCATATTTTTACTAGGATAAAGCCTTGATGACCATATACCTAATACATTCATTATCTTAATAAAATTTTTTATTTAAAGGTTGGAAAATAGATGTTTACATGTAGGTTTTGCCTAGTGACAAATTTTTACACAATTTTAGGAAATGAAAATATTGTTTGATTCAAGTTTAGAAACCTTTCCTTTGTTTTAGGTTTATACTTTGACAAAACATATTTATTTTTTATAAGAATCAAGTCTTTATTAGATCTATTCCCTAAAGCTCCTATTTTTCTATTAATATTCTCATTGTGATATTTGGAAATAGGTGTTTAAAGGGGGATCATTTTTAGATCCGAATTTGGGAAATTGTTTTTGAGATTATTTCTTGTGAAAAACTCATTTAATCTTTCTAAAATTAGGTTCTAATCAAACCTACTCCTTAAGGTTTTCATTTCTTTAAAAAAAAAACTCTTGTTTTAGGGTTAGAAAATAGGTGTTTTCTTGGCATTTCACCCTAGTTACGAATTTCAACATTTTTGTTGGTGTTGAAACATAGATCTAACTTAACTTTTGTAACCCTTTTCTTGTTTTGAAAATTTCTCTTAGTAAAACTAAGCTCATCTTATAAAAATCACTCATTTATGATACCTATTACCTAAACCCTTCATTTTATATGTAAGATCTTCTTTTGAAGTTGGAAAATAGGTTTTCCAAATGGTACTTTCTCAAGATCCGAATTTTCAAAATCACTTTTTGATAAAAAAAAAAATAGATCTTGAGTTTTAACAACACCTTCATTAAGACTATCATGTAGCAAGTCTTTCATGCATGTAAAACAAGTAACTATGTCATTTTAACTACTCTAAACAAATAGATCTACTATACTACTCATGTTATGGATGTAAATGCAACATGAACAATATGTAGGTGGAGAGAGTAAAAAAAAATGTAAGCAAAAAATTTTCATAAAAACAATACATAACAATAATATAGCAAAATACTAGTATATCAACTTAATAGCAATAGCAAGATACACATTGTGATGGCAAGGATATCATGTTTTAGTGCTTCCACATCCCTAGCATAAAGCTCATGGGGATTTTTGGTGGAACCACACATGTATGACCTTGCCATTACATGTTTTTATAGTGGTAGGGTCAAGATTTATTACCTATTTAGTGTTTAGAGAAGGAAACTTGAAGAAAAAAAATGTGTGTGTGTGTTGTGTGTGTGTAAGGAAGCTCACGACAAGAGTAGAGGGAGGAAGGAGAGAAAACTTTTCAAAAGTTTGATTTGTAAGAAATAAGGAAAAGTGAAAAAGTGAAAGGTGAAAGAGAGATTATATAAGAAATAGATTAGGGTTTTTGTGTGATTAAATAATTGAAGAAAAATCCAACAAATTGTGGGCATATTGGTGTTTTATTCCATGCCTGTTTGGAAGAGAGAGGAGAGAGGGAAGTGTGTTGATTTGTTTTGTGTAATAACTTTCAAATTAATATCTAATTTAAGTAATAAAATTGTATTGGAAAAGAAAACGTAAGGAAGATGATGTTAGATTGTAAGAATAGGTTGTAAGGGTGGTTGTACTTGGAAATAGTGTGAAAGAAATTAAAAAGTTGATTAGACAACTAAATTACCGATAGTAATGAAATTACGATAAAAGGGTCATAACTACAATTTTCATAACTCGAAAAATTATTATAAATATATTTTTGAATTCCTTATTAAATTTCAGTTCTAACGAGTCTTATACACTAATTTTCTGTTTCCGAGTCCTAGGGACCGTTTTTCGAGAACAAATCCCAATCGAGTCTGAAACGAATGAATTGTTCCGAATTCTGACTGTAAGCCTTGGAAAATTTCATTAAATAATTCCAAAAGATGAACTTTGGAAATAAAACCCTAAAAGTCACTCCGAACTAAAACTGAACTTCGATGAGTCCCAAATTCCGAACGAATCCGGAAATTTCTGAATCGTGAGAAAAATAAGAAATCTCATAAATAAAATAGCAACTCAATATACTTCCATTCTAAAACCTCTACATACGACAAATTTTATATTTAACTCCAACTTATAAATTCGGGTAAAATAAAGCCCTAAAACAAATTGTTAAGAAGTAAATAGTGATTAACCTTCGGGAATAAAACTTAATCCAAAGAATTCCGAGAACGTTGTGAGATATTAAGTACTTATGAAAATCGACCTTAAAATAAATCTCACCAATCAGATTTGTCATATAAGTATAAAATATCAGTTTCCAAATTGGCAAAGGTGTAAACCAGAAGTCAGCTGGGAAACCTAAGTCCCTGAAACTCCCAAGAAATTCCGTAGTCTAGATCCGACAATTCCATGTTCCTAAACCAAGGTTGGAATAAGAGGAAAAGGTGTAATTGGTTCGTATTAAGCCTAGGATGCTCTAAAGGATGAGATCAACGAGTTTCCAACCTATTCTAATCCGGTCAGGTGGCGACTTCGAAGAGTGCGCCCTGGGATTCGAAATGTTAAAAATATGTTATTAATGTCGTTAGACTCATATTTTTATAAAGATCTCTAAATTATTAGTTTTACAATTTTCAAATAGCTAGAATTACCTGCTTTTGCAAATTTAATTGTATTTCATTACTACCTGTAATTAGTGAGTCTTCCAATAGGATCTACTATTATCAATACCCAATTTTTATTATTATTCTATAATGTATACCCTAGTTCTCGTAGTGATCGGATAAACTTCGGAAACTGAAGAACGAAACCCTATATCGGTCTGATTCAAGCTTAGTGAGAGAGCTTAGGAACCCTAGATCCGGCTTTCCTTCGTTTCATAACAAAAGAAGTTTATAAAGTAAATGAATATGAATTATTGTTTTAGAGTATATTTTAAAACTTAGAAAGTTTTAAATTCGGGAATTTTTCAATTCCGGGCCTTTCCGAGCTTAATTACGGAAAAACGTGCCCTGGGACCATAAACTCAGAAAAATATTCTGGAATATTCATTAGAACCGAAATTTTATAAGGATTCCAAAAATATCAATTTTATAATTTTTCGAGCTATAAAAAATTACAGTTATAGCATTTTTCCCGTATTTTCGTTACAACCGGAAAGTAGATGTTCTTGTCTACTATTCACAAGTACAACCTACACTACACACTACCCATACCCTATTCTTACATCCTTATAACTACTCATTACAATTTTCTTTTCCAAGAAATTTTGTTTCCTAATTAATTAATACAATTATTACATCTATTTACATAAAATCCAAATTTTATCAAATTTCAAATCCTCCCTCTTTCTCACACCCCCCTTGGTCGGCGTCCCTCTCCCCCCATTTCCCCCTCATTTTGTTTTAATTTACTCATTTTTATTCAATTAAAACCCTAATCCACCTATTATATAAGCTTATGTTCTCTCTCCTCTCATTTTTACTCTTCCAAATATATTTACAAAGGTTAAACTCTCTCCCTCTCCTCCCTACAATGCCGTGACACACATGCACACTTCCACAAGTTTGTTTTATCTTCTTTTCTTCTTCAAATCATCCATTAGATGTTGATTCCAAGCTTTGTTAGTCCTAAATCTTGTAATGGCAAGACCATTCTTGTGTGTTTTCCACTTTTAATCCCAATGAGCATATGCAAGGGACATGAAAACACTAATACAAGAATCTCAAGCCATCACAAGAAGTAGATCTAGTGTTTAAAAGAGGTTTTGTTGGAATACCATCTTTCATGCATATAAAGTAGAGATCTAGCATAGGAAGTTATGTTCATTCCATGAAACTCTTGATTCATGCACTAAATAGGTAGATCTAGTGTTTAGACATTCATGCCTTCATCTACATTGATGTTCAAGATTATTTTGAGTTTTCATGCATTAATGATCATAAAAGCTTAGATTTGCATGTGTATAGATGTGTTAGATGATAGATCTTTATGTATATGAAGCAAGAAACTTGAAAAAAGAAAAGATTTTTGGCTAGAAAAGTTTTATGAAATTCGGATGATTTTGGAACCCCATTTAAAAACCACTAAAACCACTTTAAACTCATATTTTACATGAAAAATGAAGAGTATATGTAATAGGTATCTTTAAGGAATGATTTTTACAATTTTGAATGAGTTTAGGCATAAGTAAAATGTAAAATAAGTAGTGAGTTAGAATGAAAAATCTTGAGATAGTGATTAGTTGTCAAATTCGTATTTTAGGATGATGCCTACATAAACACTTAGTGTCTAAGCTCAAATTGCATGTTTTATGAGTCAAATGAAGTCCTTAGACAATAGACATAATGAAGCTTCAATTTTTGATGCATTAAACAAGTTTTCTCATAAGAAAAATGCAAGAAAATGAAATTTCCAAAATTCAGATTTTTATGAAAAGCTTGTTTAAAAACACATTTACCAAGTGAAAAATGTGAATTTTTATGCATAAATGAAGGTCATGGATAGTATAGATGTTGATAACTCATTTTATTTAGATAATAGATAAATTCCAAGAATAAAATCCTAAAAACTCTAGGAAATGTAAAGTTGGAAAGTATAGCTTTTTAGAAGTGACCAATATGGAGTTTTATAATAATTAGGAGTTCGTAAGAGTTCATTGTCAAAAATCATCAAGACCATGCATATATTGAGATCATTACATGACATTCATACTAGGAATTCATTCATATACCATCTATACATGAATCATCAACTAGGAATATTTTTACCAAATGCGAAACAATTTTTCGGAATAGGAAACGTTACAGAACAGATTTGATCCCTCTGTTCCATGACCTTAATGTTTTCAAAACTTGAAAATAATATTAGAATTAGGTAGATCTTTCGAAGTAGATAGAAATCGATATAAAATTTGCGAAATTCCGAGTTAAAATCACCAAGTTATGGCCGTTTTAAGTTAGAACTTCCGCAATTGGCGAGAATCACGATTTTGAGTAGTTTAGATGCATAGCTTGAATTAGTGAAGTGATGAGATTCTTATTAGGCTATTCTTATTTGGTAGGTGATCCCGGGCACGACGATACCCTACCACCCGACCACTACTATTACTAAGAGATCGACGTACCATGGCCGAGTGAGTATTACTTTCGCTCTCAATTATTGCTTGTGATTGTAATGATAGTAGCATTAGTTGTTTAGGCAAAGATAAAAGATTATGCATGATGGGGTATATGGGAATTATATGCTTATCTGCTGTTGATATGTGAAGTTAAACTTAAGGAATATCGAAACCGGGTGTTAAGCTACTGCTTGCATAGCGTGGAATTATAATTGATTGTCTGTGAATATTGATTGGTCACTTAAAAGAATTGGATTAATCTATTATTGGACCTCAATTATAATTGAACTCATTCATATCACGACGGGGATGGAGCATTAGCATTTGTTGGTTTTTCGCGATCCATAAAACGAATATATGTTGGTTAATCGTGATCCATAAAACGAATATATGTTGGTTAATCGTCATCCATAAAACGAATTGTTGTTCAGTTGACCGTGAGCTTAAACGCGTCGTACCGCACGATTCGTAAATCTGCTAACCTCGGATGGAGGGCGCAAGTCCATCCACATACGATTTCCGGCTGGTCATATGTTTTGGTGCATTGCACTTGATTGATTAATTACTTGCTTGAATGTTTTGACTTAATTGTGATTCGGAAGTTTTCACTCACTAAGCTAGTGTAGCTTATACCCCAATAGTTTCCTGTTGTAGTATGAATACCTTTGGCTATCTCCGAGGACCCGTGGACATCAGGTACAGCTCTTAGATGCTAAGAAGCTTTTGATAAGGCCGGGTCCCAAAAGTAAAATGGACTTCTAATCCTGTTTCCCTGAACCAATGCCTGAATAATACAAAGAATTTTGTGAGCCTGAGAATTCTTAGCATTGTTAACGGGGGTATGCCCCATAGTTCATATAATAGAATAGTTCCCTATAAGACAGTCGTGATTCACATTCTTGTTGCTATGTATGTTTCCTTAAGCTACTACGAAGCAAAGTATGGTCTCTGTATGTTGAGAGTGAGCCTTACACCCGATATTCAAACTCATGGGGAGACTAAGGTTATCTTACTTGAGTTTAAATATTGAGTGTGGCGGACTGTCACGTGTAGAGTACACTTTGGGGCGTGACACTGACCTTTTATGTTTTGATAAATTATTTAGGGCTATATATTGGAGTTAATTCATTTCTATTGTTCTGGGGTTTCATTCTCAGGATTGTTGGACATAGGGTTTCTAGATCCAACTAGTCCAAGGGTATTCTTTTAGGGTTTTGGTTCCCGGTTCAAATTTCTGAAACCGAATTCAGATATGCTAAGAAAACGAGGGCTTACACTACTGGCCTAAGTGGCGGCTTTGGAAAAAATTTTGTGACTCAAGAGTTCTAAGCTGCCAGCTTTGTTTCCTATGTGTCCAGCTTATATCTCTTTGGGATTTAACTCTATAAATACGTTCCATAACCTATCGTAACCCTCATAACCTCTCTTAAGCATATAGAAACCTTAGCAGACACTCTCTAAGGTAGATTTCATCAAGGAATTGGGTAAGTAACCTCTCCTAATCCTTTAGTTCGTTCTAGGATGTTTTCTTTCTAAGATTGTGTTGTTGATTGGCGAAGGGAATTGATCTTTGGTGGAAATTGAAGGAAAACCCTAAGTGTGGAAATCGGGGATTTCAGATCTATGATCGATTGAAGAAGGTAAGACTTAACCCGAAAATATAATTCATAGATCTTAAGTTTATAGGAGAATTCAATCATATTTGTTGTTGAGGATGATTTGTGAATGTATGAACAATGGTGAACATGTATTCGTGTGAATTAGGGTTTTGTTATTTCGTGGTGTTGATTAGAGATCTGGTGATTCTACAATATTTACAGGAGAATGGTGTGTTGGAGATTTTAGTTTTGATGAATTTAAGGTTAGGGTTTACATTTTCTTATGATGTTATCAATGTTGTAAATTGATTAGTGGAACGGATGATTCTTTGTTTAGGTGCTTATTTGTGAATAGGATTTCTATTTCTTAAGCGGAAATAGGTACGTCCTTACAATGCTTGTTTGTTTGTGCTTGTAAGATTAGTTTATAAATCTGACCTAATTATATCTGATTTTAATTGAATCGACTGCTGGTTGTGAGTGACTGTGGTTAGTAAAGACCACGCAGAGTGTGATACTAATGTTGGCAACTTAATGATCTATGTGTAAGGTTGTCCCGAGTGGACTCGTGCATAGAGATGATTCCGGTAGTTTAGGAGTAGTGCGAGTATGGCACCCAGGTGTATGGGAGATTCCCAACACCATATATGTATTACATTACTTATTTTCTTATATTGCTTGTTTTTAAGGAGTCTAAGTTACTCCAAGTTTGGGATTGGTCTCGGATAATCTTAAACTATGTTGTATGATAGATTAATACAAAGATAATAATTGGTGCTTGTTGCATTAGATATTAAGTCGCATGTGAACTATTTGATGTATGATCATCGCTTGTGTTTTCGATTTGGATGTACTGGGCCTTTGTGTTCATTCATTTTATTTTTCAAGAGCAGGTGAAAACCAGATAGTGTATGATTTATCTGGCTTTGATGTATTCGTAGAGCCTAAAGAGGACAATGGTGGGCTCGATTACCCAACTGATATGTAGATGGCTAGAGTGGAGTTTTACTGATCATAATGAGTCATTAGATTTCTTTAGATTTCCAATTGAAAATATTTTATGAGTTATTAGTTTTATGTTTCTTAAGAGGATTTTGTCAGTTAACTTGGTTTATGCCAACATAGATGTTATTGAAGTTATATTGTCTGGATTTTCATATTGAGTATCATTTATGTGAGTTATGGAGTTATGTGAATATATATATTGTGGTTTAGATATTTATAGCCTTTGCGTGTGCCTTTGAAGAGAAGATACGTAGTGGGTTGTAATGCCTTAGTTTAGGGCATTACAACTTATTTGGTATCAAAGCTTTAGGTTGATGATCTCTTTAGAATTAAGTTATGAACTCCTTAGGGCGGTGAGCATTGATGAGTAGGGTAAAAATAATAGGAGTTGTTTATATATATATATGGTTGTATGGCATCTTGTAGTTTATATAGCGTTTAATCTCTGAAGTTAGTTTTTCCCTTTGATCTTATGTTTTGGTGTATGCTTGTAATAGAATGTCGCCAAGGAGGAGAGCCCCTAATACTGGTTCCTCTAGGAATGGTGATGAAAAACAAGCACCTGTGAACCAGCCACCCTTGAACCACCACTGCCTCCACCTGTAGGACAGCAGGTACCTAATGCTACTGCAGGAAGAAAAGTACCTATTGATGCTTCACAGTTGATGCAGGCAGTGAATGCTCTGTTAGGAGTAGTTACCCAGCAATAGCAAACTATGAGGCAGGATATGCAAGTTGTGCAGGCCAATGCTGAGGCCTGGAGATAGGAGGCACAGAAGAACAATGGTAATGGTGGAAATGGAGGCTATGGAGCAAGACATGCTGCAAGCCCCAGTTTTCTTTGTAACCAAGCTTTACTTCGAAAGCCGAATCGGGAATTGAAACCCTAAATCGGAATAGCTAGGGTTAGCAAGAAACCTAGAAACCCTAAGTCCGACTCCACCGAGAATAAAACCATAAATTTTTTGAGAGCAAGTTAATATAGATTATAGTTCTAAAGAAATATCAAAACATAAAAAGATTAGTTTTCGAGAAATTATCTAAACCGACCGGGATCTATTCCGAAAAACCGGCCCCTAGGACTCGAAATTAGAAAAATATTCCGGAATACTCACTAAGACCGGAATTTAATAAGGAATTCAAAAATATATTTATTATAATTTTTAGGTTTATAAAAATTACAGTTATAGCTTTTATATAGTATTTTTTTACTAATCGGTAACTTAATTGTCTAATCTACTATTCATTACTATTCACAAGTACAATCCCATACGCTACTCACACTCACAAATCATACCCTATTCTTAGATCCTTATAACCAAACCATACCATACCTTATTACATTACATTTCTTACAATTACTTTTCCAACACATTTTATTACACTTTTAACTTGAAAAATTGTACAAAAATTATTTCCTCTCCTCTCTCTCCCTTGGCCGGTGCATATCCCCTCCCATTTCCCTCTCATTTGTCCTATTTTTCTTCTTTTATTTACTGATACAAAACCCTAATCCAATTCCCTATATAAACTTCTTTATGCTTTTACCGTTTCATTTCTTTCTTTCTTCATTTTCACTCTTGGAAAATTGTGCAAAACACTCTCCCTCTTTCTCTCTCATTGCCGTGAGCTTTACATACACACACATACACTCTCACACATTTTTATTTTCAACTCCTCTCGTTCCACAAGCCTATATAGGTATAGATCTAAACTTTACTACCACAAAAACATGTAATGGTTAGATCATGCATGTGTGGATTCATAAAAATCTCTATGAGCTTCATGCTAGGGACATGAAACCACTAGAACATGATGATCAAGCCATCACAAGTTGTGGATCTTGTGATTAAAGCTTGTGTTTTTCTCATAATCATAATATATGTTTGTAGTGATAAGAATCTTGTTACTACATCACGGTCATAAGTAGTATATCCCATTTCATACATTTAACATGACTATTATACTTAGATCTAGCTCTTAAAAATTTATTCTCTCACATGATATTGTAAATCTCATGCATTTATTATGTGTAGGATGGGTGAATGGTCATAAATATCTTGTCTTATGTAAATGAATGTTTTATTACTTCTAAAGGACAGGATATTTATGAAGATGAGCCAAAAAGCTCAAGAATAAATTTGGTTTTATAAAAACAAACTTTTGTAAATTCGGATGGAAAATGAGTTGTGTTTTAAAACCCTACTTTTCAACTCGAAAACATGATTTTTATGTGAAAAATGAAGAGCTTATGGAATAGGTAACAATAGGAAATGATTTTTGTAAGTTAATAGTAGATCTACTAAGAGAAATTTGTTAAACAAAAAATATTTACAAGATAGAAAAATTTGATCTTAAGATAGTTACATGAAATTCGTAACTAGGAAAAGAGGATATGTAAATACCTACTTTTCAAACTCAAAATGGAAGTTTTATTGAAGAAATGAAGTCCTTAGGGGATAGGAATAATGGAGCCTTGAATTTTAAAGTATCAAACAAGTTTTTCTTAAAGAAATCACTCAAAAACTATTTTTACAAAATTCGGATTTAGGAATAGCTAATATATAAACCCTTGTTTACAAGGTGTAAAATGAGGATTTATGTTAAAAAATGAAGACCATAAGGAATAGATATGATAAAGAAGTAATTTTAGCAAGAAGATGTAAATTTTTATTTAGGAAA
This sequence comes from Combretum micranthum, assembly GCA_024138025.1. Lineage (NCBI taxonomy): Eukaryota > Viridiplantae > Streptophyta > Magnoliopsida > Myrtales > Combretaceae > Combretum > Combretum micranthum. The sequence goes on along the minus strand of JAMXBD010003480.1, from coordinate 17,541 downwards.
ATCTCTAAAACAAGTGTGGTTGGTCAATAAAAAAAAAATTGAACTTACTAGTTTAAGTATTCATGATATCTTGTAAAGTAGAAATTTCAAAAATATTTTGTAATAGAATATCATCATGAATATGCATATAGGAAGCTCATAACATACCATTAATGACAGTGATTTGTTATTATTGCATGCATATTTGGCATGGATAGTAGAAATATCATAATTCCTCACAAAAACAATTTCGAAAATGAGAATTTGGTTGCTGACTAGATCTGTTTGGATATTTTCGAGACTTAAAAGTTTTCAAAATTAAGATATTATACTAGAATTAGATAGATCTTTCAAAGTAGATAGGAATCGATATATAATTTGTGAAATTCCGAGTTAAAATGGCCAAGTTATGGCCATTTTAGGTTGAAATTTCCAACAATGACGAGAATTACGAACTTAATAGCTTTTATGAAATAAAATGGATTAGTTATGGGTTGAAATACTCATTTGGGTATTTCTTTTGTATAGGTGACTTGGATCCCGATGATTCATTACCACCGGATTACCATTACTAAGAAACCGGTGACCAATGGTCGAGTGAGTATTACTTCCTAATTTCATTTTTGCTTGTGATTGTAGCAAATAGTTGCGCTAGATCATAAGGCAAAAGATAAAAATGGAATTGCATGATGGAAATATGGGGGATTATGTATGTTTATTGTTGAGTTGCGAAATGGTATTAAAAATATCATAATCGGGTGATTAACTCATGTTTGTTTAGATTATTGTAGGAGTGATTGTCTGAAAATTTGTTGATCACCTAAGAAATTGGTATTAATGACTATTCGATTTGATAAATTAATACGGACATAATCACTTCACGACGAGGATGGAGCATTAGCATATGTTGGTTATCCGTGATCCGTAAAGGGCTAAAAGTTAGTTGATCATGATCCATAAATGACATAAATGAGTTGGTTGTCGTGATCCATAAATGACATAAGTTGGTTATCGGTGATCCATAAACGGCTTATTAATTCAACGATAGTACTACAGTATTCGTTAATCTGCTAACTCCAAATGGAGGGCGTAAATCCATTCACATATGATTTCCGGCTGATCATATGATTGTTTGTTCATGTGGTTGATGCATTCCATACGATTAAGTAATTAACTTGATTGATTGATTGATTTGTTAAAAATGTCTTTATGGAAGTATTTACTCACTAAGTTAGTGTAGCTAACGCCACCATAGCTTTTTCTTATTGCAGTATCCGTATATTTGGTTAAGGTCGAGGCATCCTACCGAGTAGGTACCGGAAGTAGGAGTTTCCATTAGAATTTTATGTTCGGTTTTGTGTAGACTTCCATAGGAAACCCTATTATTTATTAGAAAACTAAAAGATTGTTGTTAAGCTTGATACTATTTTTGCGGGGAAATGCCCCTAGAACTTTTGTAATTAATTATGTGGACTCATGGTTTATATCCTGATGCTTATAATATGTCAAATTAAACTATTTATCTCCATTGGTTCATGTATTCTATTGTCGTAAAGGTACGAGACTTTGAAATGATTGAGATAGCAATTCCTAAGTCTTATATAGCTTGCGGCGAACTGTTACTTTTAGACTACCCTTTGGGGCATGACACATGCTGATGTGCTCAGTCTAAATTAGTTTGTAGACTTGGTCTACAAATATGAGCTCCAGCCTAGGAAGCCATTGGAGGCTTAATTGTGTATAGAAGAGGTGGAAAAGACATTTGCTATCTTAGACATGCCAAATAACAAAAAGGTGGAATGTGCCTCCTATTTGCTGATAGGGAGAGCAAACAACTGTTGGATGAGCACCAAGCATCATATGATAGGAGCAATCACATGGGAGATGTTCAAACAGGCCTTCTACAAGGAGTTCTTTCCCAACAATATGAAGCAGAAGATGCTTCAGGAGTATTATACATTGCAGCAGGGTAAGATGACTGTAGAAGAGTATGAAGCTAAGCTGCACCAATTGATAAGGTTTCTGCCAGACCCCCTAAAGGAAAGTGAAGAGGCCAAAGTGAGCAGATTTATCATGGGTCTAGAGCCTGAAATTCAATATCAAGTCAATCTGATGGACTTGAATAACTACTCTGATGTGGGCAATAAAGCCAAGACAATGGAGCAAGGCTTGAATAGAATTAAAGGGCATGAGACTTAGAAGAGCCAGATCTATTATTGGAGGCAACTAGCTGCCAGTGTTCTTTATCAAGATAAGGGGAAGAGACCAGCTACATAGCAAAATAGGTTAGTAATTCAGGGTGCAGAAAAGAAGTGCATCAGATGCCTTGGACCTCACAACATTAAGGAATGCAAGTGGCCTGAGAACGCATGCTTTTCATGTGGTAGGGTGGGACATAGCCACAAGTTTTGCATAGACAGAAATATTCCCCAGGTCTATTGCTTTAAGTACGGGCAAAGAGGGCACAAAGCTATTGATTGCAAGGAGCCAAGAAGGCTTCTAAGTTCAATAGCACAGATGGGTCGAACTCAAGGTAAGCTAAGACAAAGGGTGCTAGCCAAGGTATATGCCCTCCAACATTGAGATACCTCCAACGTGGATACTATAGCAGGTACACTTCGCATACTGCTGCATAGTGGCTATGTTCTCTTCGATACTGGTGCAAGTTTTTCTAGTATATTTGAATCTTTTGTTGCTGTTTGTGGTGTGCATGTTGAACTTATGCTTGTATGGTTGTTTGTGAATACACCTCTATGGAGTGGGGTTACTAAATAAGATATGTAAAAGTGTGGATATTGAGATGATGGGTAGACATCTACCTGCAGATCCTATAGTCATGCATATGGTAGACTTTGATGTGATATTAGGAGTAGATTGGTTAGTGAAACACCATGTTGTGATAGACTGCTACAACTTAGCTGTGAAGTTTAGTCTACCTAATGGAGATCAATTTGAGTATGGGCTTGATATACATAGACCTTCAACTCTGCCTACCTATGAGTTGTCGGGAAAGTCATCTTTGGCAGCTATGACAGTAGAAAAGGAGCAAAGGACATATTTTACACAGATAGCTGTTGTGTGTGAATACCTTGACATGTTTCCAAAAGACTTACCGGCGTTACCACCAGAGAGGGAAGTAGAGTTCTGTATAGATTTGAAGCCAGGTACCTTACCTATATCAAAGAAACCTTACAGAATGGCTCCTATAGAACTTGTTGAATAAAAGTACATTTGGAAGAATTGCTCCAAAAGAAGTTTCTCAGACCTGGTGTGTTGCCTGTTGGTGATTGTACCCTAAGCCAATTACTGAATTTTGTCATTCATAAACATTTCTATTATATTGTTTGCATGTTTACTTTATAATAGGATCCATGAATAATTTAATTATTCTAAATGTCCCTAGATGCTCATTATTGTGGGAATAATAATGAATTAAATCTAGTATGAGGTTTGACTGATAATCATGGGATGTTTATTTGTATGGAGATACAAATCAAACTCATAGGTATATGTTGGAGAACTATGTACTGGACTAACCCGCTTTGAGATCACTACATGGATTAGTGACATAAGTGATTCTCAAAATAAAATGTCATCGTATCCTCAGACCTGAAATCACCACTGATTCCAACATGAGGAATATTATGTTTTAAATTAATCAAACATTGTCATTAATGGGATAATTATAAAGGTTGAGATTGGGCATTGTAAGCCCCGAAAAATTTCAGTAAATAATTCCAAAATAAACTTCGAAAGTAAACTCTAAAAATGACTCCAAATTAAAAATCGAACTTCTACTAGTCTTAAATCACGAACGAATCTAGAAATTTCTTAATCTTGATAAAATGAGAATCCTTAAAAATAAAATAAGTACTCAATGGTTTTCAAATCCTAAACCACTACGTATGACAAATTCTATACGTAACTCTGACTTATAAAATCGGGTACTATAAAACTAAAAAACAAATTATTAAAAAGTAAATAACGATTAACCTTCGGAAATAAAACCCAATTCAATAGCTCCGAGAACGTTAAGAGATATTAAATACCTACAAAAATAAAATTTCTCAAACTAAATATGTTGTATAAACAAAACCCCTCAGTTTTCAAATTGGTAAAGATCTAAACCGAAAAGTAAATCGGAAAACCTAAGTCAACGAATTCCCAGAAAACCCTAGTAGCTTAGATCCAGCAATCCCGTATTCCTAAACCAAGGAGTTAGAATATGAGTAAAGGGTGTAATTTGGTTCGTAATAATACTAAGATGCTTTAAAGGATAAGATTGGCAAATTTTCGATCTATTTCGAACCCGATCGTGTACAGACTTCGAAAAGCGTGTCCCAAGGTCGAAATATTAAATATATGATATTAGTACCGTTAGACTCGTAATTTCATAAGATTTCCAAATATCGGTTATATAATTTTTCAGGTTATAAAAGTTACAATTATAACCTTTCTATCGTATTTTCATTACTACAAGTACTTTAAATGTCAAATCTACTTTTTGAATTCTTCTACACTATTCACAAGTACAACTACTATAAGCCTCAGAAAATTTTAGTAAATAATTTCAAGATGAACTTCGAAAATAAACCCTAAAAATCACTCCAAATTAAAACCGAATTTCAACTAGTCCAAAAACAGGAGTGAATCCAGAAATTTCTGAATCTTGAGAAAAATTAGAATCCTTAAAAACAAAATAAGAACTCATCATACTTCAATTCCAAAACCACTACATACGACAAATTCTATACGTAACTCCGACTTATAAAATCGGATAATATAGAACCCAAAATCAAATTATTAAAAAGTAAATAACAATTAACTTTCGGAAATGAAACCCAATTCAAGAATTTCGAAAACGTTAAAAGATATTAAATACTTACAAAAATAAAATTTAAGATAAATTTCTCAAATCAATATGTTGTATAACCATAAAATATCAGTTTCCAAATTGGCAAGGATCTAACCCGGAAAAATCACCTGGAAACCCTAACCGAAATATAATAGCCTAAGTCCGACAATCTAGCGTCCTTAACCCTAGAGGCCGAGGTGTAGTTTAAATATATAGAATAGCTCGTAGTAATATAAGTTGTTTAAAAATATTAGATTGGTAAATTTTTTATCTATTTCGAACCCGTTTGGATACAGACTACAAAAAGTGTATCCCGGGGCTCGAGATATCAAAAATATACCATTAGTACCGTTAGACTCATAATTTCATAGGATTTCCAAATATATCAGTTATATAATTTTTCGAGTTATAAAAGTTACAGTTATAACCTTTTTATCGTATTTTCATTACTATCGGTAATTAATTAGTCTTTTACACTATTCACTTTTATTTCATTACACAATTTTATTATTCTTATAAAGCCTTATATTTTTAGATAATTTTTTATATATTATAGAAAATTTTGTTTTTCTAAAATTTAGTTAGTTTAGGCTTTTACGGGATCAGATTCTATTTAAGACCCGATACTAAAAATAAAATAAATTAATTTAATAATTAGAAAATATTTTTAAAATATTTTTATTTTCATAAAATAATTTTTAGAATTTTTCGGGTTATAAAAATATCAATTATAACCCATATTCACGTATTTTGATCATATCGGTAACATATTTATTAAAATACTAAAACAATTCAAATAATTATTTAATTTTAATTATGAAAAATCTGCTACAAATATTTGGAATAAATTTTCTAATTTTATTTTATTTTATTAAGAAAGTACTCTTACAACTCATACTTTCAAGTACACCTTACACATATCACTTCCTTTTCACTTCAATCTTTTTACACTTCATTATATCACTTCATGGCAGATTTTTCCTTCTTTATGGCTGCCATTGTCCTTTAATTACTCCTATTTTGACTAAAAATAAATATATTTCAATCCTTCTTCAAAAAGTTACATTACACATTAATTATACAATTTAATTTCAAGTCAAATTTCAACAAATTCCTCTCTCTCCTCATCCTAATTCACGTGCAGCCCCTCTCCTTACTTCCTTGTTTTATTTTTTTTCTTTCTTCTTTCATTCTTTAATACACTCATTTTCTTTCTCTCTCTTTCATTTACTCCTCTTTCCCTTTTTCATTCCTTAACATTTTCTCTCTCTTTTTCCGCTCTTTTCTTCTTCATTCTTGCTCTTGTTCTTGCAAGAACCAAGCTGCCCTCAATTCTTTTATTTGCTCCCACCCATATTTCTTGAAGCTTTTTAAGCAAATCTTCTTCTCAAAGTTTCCATAGGTGATATAGGTAAGGTATAGTGAGAGTTTCATGCATCAAATGACATTCCATTAGCTTAAAAGCTAAGGATGATGATGCTAAAGTGAAATACTCCATTTCTCTATGATTTTTTCTTGTATCATTCTTATATTCTTGTTTAAAATAGTTACATTTTGTAGATCTAATTTTTTGTAATTTTGATTTTTGTTTATGCCTTAGATCTTGTTATTTGAAGTTATTATTTTTGTTATTGCATATGATTTATGTATATTCCTCATTCACATGTGTTCATGCATTTATAACAAGTGTAGTAAACTAGATCTAGTGTTTTGAGTTCATAAAATGCATTAGACTTTGTTTTATGTTCATGGATAACTTGTAGTAGCATGATGATAGTAGGAATGTTTTAGAAAACTCAAGATCTATTTTATTTTCAACAAAAATCATTTTTGAAAACTCGGATGAAAATGGAACCATATTTAGAAAAGTTGTTTTTCAACTTCAAAATGTGTATTTTTCATTTAAAATGAAGGGCTTAGGGTATAGATAACACAAATGAGTGATTTTGATGAGTAAAGTTTAAATCTATGAGTTATAGTTTACTACCATGGGTTTCATCTAGATGTATGTTCATATTAAGTGTAGATCTTGGTTTTGAGCTCAAACAAAAATTATGAAATTCGTATTTTGGCAAGACCCCTATTTAAAAACCACTTTCCAAATGTCAAAATGAAGTTTTTACTTAAGAAAATGAAGGCTTAATGTATGTATATTATCAAGACTTCTTTTTACAAGAATCAAATGTGATTTTCAAAGATTAATTTTCAAAACAAAGTTCTATTTTAGGATTTCGGCCAAGGCCTAGTTTAAAAACATGTTTTCCAACTCAAAAATGAAGTTTTTATTCAAGATATAAAAGGCTCTTAAGATATGATATGTAAGGAATGGATTTTCATAAGTTTAGATAGATTTTATCAAAAAATATGTCCAAAAATAAATTTGGTAAATTCGGATCTCAACCAAGACCAATTTTGAAAAGCCATTTATCAACTTCAAAACTTGTGTTTTATATGAAAAATGAAGAGTTTAGGTCATAGATATCATTAAGAAGTGATTTTTACAAGTTGGAATGAGTTTTGATGAGATTAAGGTGTAAAACAAGAAGTAGAATCAAGATGAAAAATTATCAGTTAGTAGTCAATTTGTGAAATTCGTAATTTTGAATGAAGGCCATAAGAACACCTATTATCCAAGCTCAAAATGAAAGTTTTATGTAATGAATGGAGTCCTTAAGTAATAGGTACCATAAAGTCTTAAATTTTAATGCATTAAACAAGTTTTTCCCAAATGAATCATTCAAAAAGTGGATTTTCTAAAATTCGGATTTTTGATTAAATCATATTGACAAGCATATTTGCAAAGTGTAAAATGCAATTTTTTGTGTAAGAATGAAGTCCTTAGTGGTTATATGATTGAGCCCTATTTTTCTAAATATCAATGATTTTACTTGAAGGAATCACTAAAAAAACTAATTTCTATAAAATTAGGAATTTTGGAATCAACCCTACTTGAAAACATGATTACAAAGTGTAAAATGGAAAATTTTATGTAGAAATGAAGGTCATAAGTAATAGATATAATGAAGACTCAATTTTAACAAAAACAATTATATTTTCTTAAGTAATAAATCCAAAAAAAATGGAAATGATCAAAGTTACAAAACAAGATTTTTCATAAGTACTTGTTATTGTGGTCTTGCAAAATAAAAAGTTATAAAATTTTCTTTTAGTAAAAATCATCAAGATCATGCATACATTAAACTCATCTCATGTCATTCATGTTAGGAAATCATCAATATTGCATGTATAGCTAATCTATATAGTAGGAACATTATAAACATTTACAAAACTATTTTTCGAAATTAAAATTTGCTACTGTCCTAATCTGATCCGACCTTTTCGAAGCTTCAAAGTTTTCAAAACTTAAATATAATATTAGAAATAGATAGATCTTTCGAAGTAGATAGAAATAGATATATAATTTGCGAAATTCCGAGTTAAAATGACCAAGTTATGGCCATTTTAAGTTGGAATTCCCGCTTAGGACGAGAATTACGAATTTGATAGTTCGTATAAAATCGTTTGGATTAGTTTGAGTTGAAATACTTATTAGAGTATTTCTTCCTTTTTAGGTGATCCCGAAATCGACGATTTCCTACCACCGGATTACTTTTACTAAAAAACCAGTGATCCAATGGCCGAGTGAGTATTACTTCCGATTTTATTTATTGTATGTGATTGTAATAATAGTTGCACTAGATATTTGGTAAAGATAAAATGGATATGCATGATGGGGATGAATGGGAACTATGTATGCTTGTTGTTGATATGAGAAATGGAATGTAAGAATATCGAAGCCGAGTGATTAACTATTGCTTGTATAGATGAATTAGAATTGATTATCTGCGATTATTGATTGATCACTTAAAAGAATTAGTATAATTGATTGTTTGGAATTGAAGATGAAATTGAACTCATTCATATCACGATGGGGATGAAGCATTAGCATTTGTTGGTTTATCGTTGTACCTTAAACGATTTTATAGTTTATAGTTGTCCGTAAGCTGAAACGGTCTAGATTCGTACCGCGGGATTCGTTAATCTGCTAACCGGATGGAGGACGCAAGTCCATCCACATATGATTTCCGGCAGGTTATATGTTTGTTGAATTCACGTGTTTGATGCATATCACTTGTCTGACTAATCACTTGATTGTATGATGTGTTATAAATGCAATCCTGGAAGTTCTTACTCACTAAGCCAGTGTAGCTTATACCCCAATAGATGTTTGATTAAACAGGTTATCTTGAGAATGCTAAGTGGGAACCGTGATGGTTGAAGCCGAGAATGACTTCGGGATTCCGGCAAGAAATGAGAATGCTTGAAGTTATTAGCTAGGTTTTACTATTTTCCTTGTAATAGTTTTATGTAGTGAAATCTTTTAATGAACTGTAATGGAAGTGTAATGTTTTGTATTTGGAGTATAGTAAATTGAAATTCCTTTACATTATTACTTAAGTTATATCAACGTAAAATGTATTACTCCAATGAGTCTCCTCTATGTGTTAGACGCCTTGTACATAGTATGGAAGCCTTCGCGTGACTGAGGTGGTCATTCTTAGGCTTTAATATTGTGTACGGCAGACTGCCACATTTAGGGTACCCTTCGGGGCATGACAGCTACCCATAACCTACTTCTTACATCCTTACACCCTACTCTTACAATTACATCATTTTTCTTACAATTTACCTTTCCAATATAACTTTTATCATTTAAATTACCTTAATTAATTCCAAAACTTACACAACACAACATCTCTCTCTCTGTTTTTCTCTAGAACCGATGCCCCCTCCCCATTTTTCCTTCTCTTCAATTTGTTTTATTTTCTTTTGTTTAATCCAAAGCAAACCCTAATTCATTTCCCTATATATACCTCCTTATGCCCACTTCATTTCACTTTCTTTCTTTCTTCCTTCTTACTTTAAGAAATTTGTTGCAAAACTCTCTCTCCCTCTCTTCTTCAAACCGTGAACTCCTCCTCCCTCTATACACACACACACTTTGAATTTTTCTTTCAAGTTTCTTACTTTACACAACCAATAGGTAATAGATCTATACCTTAGTATCTTAAAAACATGTAATGGCAAGTTCATTCATGTATGATTCCACACAAAAATCCTCATGAGCTTTAAGCTAGGGATGTGGAAACATTTGAACATGAGATCCTTGCCATCACAATGTTTTAGATCTTGTTATTTGAGTTATTTTGCTATTATCTTGTTTTATTTTCAAGTTATGTTGTTATTGCTAATGATTTGTGCATATGTTCATCATCTATTCATATTCACATAACCATCATAGTGTTCATCTATTTATAACTAGTATAGTAGACTAGATCTAGTTGTTTTAAGTTCATACATGCATTAGACTTTTGTTTTATGTTCTTGAATAACTTGTAATAGCTTGATGATAGTCGAAAAGTATTAGAAAGCTCAAGATCCATTTTGGTTTCAACAAAAATAACTTTTGAAAATTCGGATAAAAAAAGAACCATATTTAGAAAAGCTATTTTTCAACTTCAAAATGTGTATTTTTCATTTAAAATGAAGGGCTTAGGGAATAGATATCATAAATGAATGATCTTGATGAGAAAAGTTTAGATCTACTAAGGAATATTTTCAAAGCAAAGGCAAGTTTACGAAAGTTATATTTCAATCTCAAAAATGAGTTTTAAATTCGTAATAAAAGAAGCTTCAAATGTAAACACCCATTTTTCAACTTCAAAACGAGATTTTTATTAAAGCAATGGAAGCCTTAATGGGTAGGTTTGATTAGAAAATAGTTTTTGAAAGACTAAATGAATTTTACAAAAAAAAACTCAAATAAATTTTTCAAAATTCGGATTTGAAAATAACCATTACTTAAACACCTATTTCCAAATGCCAAAATGATAATTTTTACAGAAAAATGAAAGTCCTAGGGGATACATGTAATAAAGACCCAATTTTGACAAGAATAAGAGAGGTTTATCAAAATATAATCTTAGAACAATAAATGGTTTCCAAGAATAGGTGAAACAATGTTTTCATTCTTTAAAATTTTGTAAAATTCGTACTTAGGCAAACCACCTATTTAAACATCTATTTTATAACCCCAAAATAAAGGTTTTTATTAAAAAAATGAAGGTGATGGCTATATAGGTCATCAAGGTTAAGTTTTGATAAAAGCAAATGTGATTTTTCAAGAAAGAAATCCACCATTCTTAAGTCTAGTAAATTTCAAAAGTTTTACAAAGTAAAAGTTTTTCAAAAAGAATTATTGATACTATAACATTAAGGATATACATATAGATAGGTCATTCCATGACCTTCATGATAATAGCTTGTAGGTATTGCATATATACATGATGCACTTATAGAAACAAAGTTAGAAAAGTGAGGTCACATACTTCTTATTTGATAGTATCTAAGTACATGAGAAATTAGAAATTCCCAACATTCATGAATCATGCATGGTATTGAGTTATATATGTATGTAATAGAGTCTTACAAGATATAATGATAGCTAAGTATCTATCAAAGCCTTAAATATGATGTTTGTTTTGAGGTTAAAGATAAATTGTGGAATGGGAAATTCATGTAGTATTTTGTACCCTACTGTTCATAGACAACCAACCTCATTTGTTGAAAAATAACTCTAGAAATAGATATCTCTCGTCGAATAGGTAGAAATCGGCATATAATATGTGAAATTCCGAGTTAAAATTACCAAGTTATGGCCGTTTTAAGTTGAAAATTCCTCTTAGACGAATTTTGACGAACTTGATAGAATAGAATTTATAGGTTCATTCAAACTTCAAAAAAATACTCATTAGCGTTATTTATTTTGATCAGGAAACTTGGGAGATGAACTAGACCTTTCCGAGGACAATTACGATTAAGTAAATTTTTGCGCCATGGCAAAGTGAGTTCATTTCTTAAATAGTTGTGTTCATGTATGTGCTTGTAATCGTAGTGGCATTAGAATTAGGAAAAGATAAAATTATGATGAGTTGTGATCTAATCTTGGTTGAATAAATGATAAGTATATCGAGACGAGACTTGTTGAAAAATCATTGTATAAGCTAGTATAGACTTGGATTGTCTGAAATTCTCTATGATTGCACTTAACGTACATAATTAACATGCCACGATTATATAAATAAATTGTACATGTATATCACGTAGTGAGTCACATTGCATTAGCTAATATACCTTTGGTGGGACAAAAGTATATTAGCGGAGGCAAGGGGGGTTGTGTTAACATTAAAGATGTGAGATAGCTTACGTTAATAGAAGTAGGGTAGGCACTTAAAACTACCACAATAAAACAACAGAGGCTATATACTAAGAGGAAGAGATCGGGATTATGGTTGCATGACTTATAGACCACCCCACTCAATATTGGAATTATGGTTACATGACTTATGGACCACCCCAACCCCGAATGGAAGGCATAAATCCATTCACATATGGCTACTGGAAAGTCATATGCTTGTATGCTCATTTGCTTGTGCATTTCATATGGATGTTAATAACTTGTTTGTTATATACTGTTGTTGAGTACTAAATATTTGGAAATGAATCTCACTAAGCTCGTAAGCTTATACCGCGATAGTTTCCTGTTGCAGTATGAATGTTTATGGCTATCTCCGAGAAGCCACTTTCCTCAAGTACAGCTTTTGGACTCTAAGGAGCTTTTTGATGAAGCCAGGACCTAGATGTAGGCATAGACTCTCCTAAATTGGTATTTGATGGATGTTATAAGAGACTTTTGAGAGCTTAAGAACTCTTAGTATTTTGATGGCGGTGTACACCTTAGATTATGTAATAGATTAAATCTAAATATAACTGTTATGACTCACATTATAGTTGCTATGTATGTCTCCTTAAACTATTTCGAAGCAAAGTATGGTTCCCTATATGTTGAACGTGAGCCTGACACCTGATGTTCAAACTCATGGAGAGACTAAGGTTGTCTTACTTTAGTTTAAATATCGAGTGTGGTGGACTGACGCGTTTGGGGTACCCTTTGGGGTGTGACAGGCATAATATAAATCATGTAGAGGAAGTTGAGTGATTAAGATGGGATTTGTCCCTCTCGTTGTGAGAGAGATATCTCTGGGCCCCTCGATAAGTGAGATTGAGAAATGCATGGCTGTGCTCAAATGAATTGATAGTGTGATCAATTTCATTTGCTTTTATCAGTTCATTGAGAAATCGAGAAATGATAAGATTGAACGATATAAGGATGACACTATCTATACCTTATGTTCAATCTAGATATCATGTGACAAAAGGATAATGACAATAGTTTTGGATTAGATAAAAATCGGATCACCGATCTTCACTTAATTTGGGTAAACATAATGTCTTGCTAGAGGCCGCTTATGTTTTGTTGACCAAAATGGTTTTATGTCAACTGCCAATATTAAGTGAACCTACAAGGTCACACACAAATGAACGAGTCAAAAGGATCATGGACTAAATTTAATGTCTTGTGGGAATCATAATTTATTATTATTAAGAATAATAATAAATTAAAGGATCATGGACTAAATTTAATGTCTTGTAAGAATAATAATTTATTATTATTAAGAATAATAATAAATTATTACATTGTTATGTGCAAGAATTATATTTTAAGAAATATTATCCCTACTTAGATTAAGGGACACTAATGACATTACTTATGTGAGAATGACATTAGTATAAAAAACAAATAAAGAGATCTCTTTAGGGTTAACGACTTGTTTGTCGACATCAGACTGATAGAGAAAATCTGCAAACCCTAAAGAGTGAAGCACGAAGATTCATGTGTGAAAATCCTAATATCATCTAGAAATGTTCTAGATGATGCTAGCACGTAAAGGATCCTTTTGAAGAATGCTCGTTCGTGTGGATACCGTAGAGAGTATTGTGATTTTGCGGTACCTACAGATCCGATCTGCAAATTGATTTCAAGTTTCAAGCTTTTAGAGATACGAAATCAAACTATTTGTTTTGTTTTAATCTAATCAATAAACATGGATACTGGATTAGGGTTTTCTTTTGAATTCCGCCGCAAAAGATTTGATCTTTATAATTTTAAAACCCTATGAAAACCTAACAGTGGTATCAGAACCGCTTGTGTTTTTTATTAGATTGAAATATGTTTTATGTTTTGCATGTGATGCCATGAAATTCGAATTTATTATATTCGTTTTTATCAACTTGAATTTATGAAGAACTAAATCAAAACAAATGCGGATTTGTAATTTTATTATAGCAACTTGCTTTAAGGGATTGTAATTCGATTACAACGGATTTTAGGATTTTTCTTTATAATATGATTTTGAAGTTCTCATATACGATACGAACACATGAATTCCACGGATGAGAATTGGATTCTCATATTTTTGAATAGATCGGATCTATTGTGCATCAGATTATATGGCTGGAATTGAACAGTAGTTCAAGACGATTTGCCCCCATCTGATGAAGGCATGTCAATTTTGAATGAAGATCACATTTGAATCTGTTTGAGCATCTGTATGCATTCGTTTTTATAAAAACAAATTGGATGAACAGCACATCTGAATTGGATCTATACATCACGGTCAACATGTCTGACTTTGTACCTGACTATATCTAATTTTATAGATTAGATCTGCTCATCTCGAACATCTATTAATTTAAATTAAAAAAAATGTGATATTCAATGCTTATTGGATCTGGTACGAAGTTTTCCTAACTACACTCCTCGGATTGTTTGAGCATTTGTACTGGGCGTCTGACGTTTTCAATTTATTAGTTTGCATTCGCGTGTTTGGAATAGATTTTATTTTTCCCACCTATTTGGAACAGCAAGTCATGAATTGCGCATGAGATATTGGATCTGATTTTTGTAGATTGGATTTGTTCACGCCTGTTTTGTGAAAATTTCCTTTGTTATGCATGCATTTGTGTCTGAATTGCAAGTCTATTGTTTGTGCATCTGTTTTGGATTTTTCGTCTAATTTAAATTCTTGGGGTCTTTTGATATATATGGTATGGCTCAATTGTTGAACAAATCTGGGTTGTTTAAAACAAATTGTTCAATTGTTGAATAGTTTTTGAGTTTTAAGAAAGAATTTCAGGGAAGTTTCGGAAACAATTTTAAAGGGTTTTGAAAAAGGAATTCTAATTTTTCAAAAGAATTCCATTGCCCAAATTTTCTATTTCGTCTAGGTTTCCAAGGCGCTGCCCCTGAAACCCCACAAGGACGCTGTCCCCTTGACCCCTGCCCACTAACCGACTAGCGGGACCGCCACAAGGAGACATTGTCTCCTTCACCCTTGCAAAGTAACAAATTTTAATAGAATACTTGAATTTAAATTGTCATGTGAATTTGAAAAGGATTTCAAAGATTCCATTTTACCGCAAGGGTATTGTCCCCTTAACCCTTACATGGTGCATGATTTATTTCCATAAACTCTAATTAATGATACTTAACATAAAACATACTTTTGAAGTGTTTTGAATTATATGTATGGCTCATATTTATATTATGTTATGAGTATGGCGTATAGCATGCCTTCAAGACTTATGTGATTAGTAGGTTTTATTCTTTTGTTTTATGGGTTGTAATTTTTTTTAAAATATGGCCTACATGTCATTTTATTTTATTGTAATTTATTTTCTACAAGTAGTTATAGAACCTTTTGTATCTTTTTCATTATTGTAATGAAGATCTTTCAAATCCATGATGATGGAGAAGTAAGGGCCATGATGAAAATACAAGAAAAATTTACAACTCAAACCATAAAGATGTTTCAACCTTAGGATTGGACCATTAATTTTCATATTGGCTTATAAAAATCAATATAGAATAAGGGACCATGCTATGACACTTTTTTCTTTATTCTGTGAGCTTGACATTGTAAACCCCGGTATTCTCAATAGTTAAGAAACCCCGGAATTGGAAGCAAAACCCTAATCCAGTCCAGTTTGAGTTTAGTGAGAGGAGCTTAGGAACTCTAAATCCGGCTTTCCTTCGGTTTCATAATAAAAGAAGTTTATAAAGTAAATGAAGTTGAATTATTGTTCTAAAGTATATTTTAGACCTTTGAAAGTTTTAAATTCGGGAATTTTTCAATTCCGAGCCTTCCCGAGCTCAATTACGAAAAAGCGTGCCCCGGACCACGAATTTAGAAAAATGTTCCTGAATAATTCATTAGAACCGTAATTTTATAAGGATTCCAAAAATATCAATTTTATAATTTTCCGGTTATAAAAATTACAGTTATAGCTTTTCCCGTGTTTTCGTTACAACCGGTAAAGTATATGTCTTGTCTACTATTCACAAGTACAACCTACACTACACACTACCCATACCCTATTCTTACATCCTTACAACAACTCATTTCAATTTTCTTTTCCAATGAATTTTGTCTCTTAATTAATTATTACATTTATTACATTTTAAATTATCTAAATTACAAAATATCAAAATTTCAAAACACACACACACACAAAAACAAGCAATGACAGGCAGCCCCCGCCCCCCCCCCCCCCCCCCCCCTTGTTTTCCCTCTCAATTTAATTTATTTTATTTTACTCAATTTATTCAACTAAACCCTAATCCACTTAATATAAAAATACTAAATGTTCTCTCTCTCTCTTCATTTTTCACTTGTTTCATTTTTTTCAAAAGAGAAAACTCTCCCTTTCTTCCTCCTTGGTGCCGTGAGCTTCCCCCTCCCCCACTCTCACATTTTCAACTTTTTTTCTCCTCTTTTCTACTCCAAGACTCCATTGGTAGGTTGATTTTAAGTCTTGTTCATCCCAAATCTTGTAATGGCAAGATCATTCTTGTGTGTTTTCCACCATTTATCCTAATAAGCATGAGCAAGGGACATGAAAACACTACTACAAGAATCTCAAGCCATCACAAGAAGTGGATCTAGTATTTGAAAGATTTTTGTTTGAAATATCATCTGTTCATGCATGTAAAGTAGAGATCTTGTATATATATTGATGTTCATGCCATGAGATTTATGATTCATGCATTATAGTTAGTAGATCTAATGTTTAGACACCCACATCTTCATTTACATGTATGATCATAGAGTTATTTTGATTTCCATGCATTGATGATCATAAAAATGTAGTCTTGTATATGTATAGAGATGTTAGATAGTAGATCTTCATATATAGGAGGCAAGAACATGGAAAAATAAAAGGTTTTGTTAGAAATGGTTTGTTGGAAATTCGGATGGATTTGGAACCCTACCTTAAAAACTACCAAAACCACCTTTAAACTCATATTTCACATGAAAAATGAAGGGTGTGTGCAATAGGTATCTTGAAGGAATAATTTTCATAAGTTTAGATGAGTTTAGGCATGATAAAAATGTAAAACAAGTAGTAAAGTTAGAATGAAAAATATTGATTTATGGATGTGTGGTCAAATTCGTATTTTTGGGTGATGCTCACATAAACACTTAGTATCCAAGCCTAGGTGGCATTTTTCATAAGCTAAATGAAGTCTTTAGATGATAGATATATTGGAGCTTCAATTTTTGAAGTATTGAACAAGTTTTCTCACAAGGAAAATGCAAGAAAATGGAAATTATAAAAATTCGGATTTTTCTAAGTAGCTCATTCAAAAACATATTTACTCAATGAAAAATGTGTATTTTATGCATAAATGGAGGTCATAACTAATATGGATATTGGTAACCCATTTTTAATTAGGTGATAAGTAA